>JAODAI010064115.1:0-12008 GCA_027575025.1 Scotoplanes globosa | reverse complement strand
AAAACTCATGTTACTATGCTAATATTGGTCCCAAATCGCAATGTGACATTAATGATATATAGTCCGTTACATTTAGCCCTATTGTGCAAGAAATATAGACAAGAAAAAATGTGTGAAATGTTCAGGAGAGCGAAAAGCTCCCCTTAATTTATCTGGAGCTGAAAAACAGCTCTCCTGAGATTCTCATGCGTGAAAGTCAGGAAGTTGGCATGCTAGATGTAATTGGATTGTGATGTTTATGACGTGCCCTGGATATTAGTTTTGGACACCTTTTCAATGAGGGCATTTGTGCATCATGTCCACGGGTCGTGGTTCTGCTGTCATTCAGTGAAGTGACATGTCACGTGCAGCGAATCTCTGTTTTTTGTTGCTCATTCAAATCTGTACTTCCGAATCGTACACATCTCGGACATGATGGGTCAATATCTTGTGGATGATGTGGGCAAGCGAGACTTTGACCTGTGACGTATTTGTGCTCCACACGATAACTACGAAATAGCTTATTGGTTTGGATCCACGGCTTTTCACACAAATTCTGGGGTTGGGCAGAGATCTAAAAAATATAAATCATAGAAAAGAAGAAAGTACAGAATATGCCCTTTTCGTCGCTTATAGCTGGTAAATACATGTAGTGTACTCTCCAAAAATTTGCATATCAAAGTGACAAAATACATGTAGGTAATTTCTCTTCTTGTTATTCGGAAGATGAAAAATTTCCTCTAATTCACACGCGGCCTGGAAGATTTATATATCTTTACGACGCTAAGCTTTTAAATTATAACTCAATCACGTCAGAATGGTCATCCAATTCATACATTTGAAGTCAAATTCTGTTTTTTTTTAATTTGAGAAAGTCGTTCGCATGGGAAAACCGTGACTGCTCTCGTATTAAAAACCCACACTACTAGGCCCGACCCGGCTTCGAACCCCTGGATCTCCAAGTTGCTGAGATTCGTAGCTTCTAGAGCCACCAACCTTGTCCGCTCGGCCACAGCACTGGGTATTAATATGACTTACAGTACCTCCGTTTTTGAAAGATCAAAGATGTAATTTCGTCTAATTTAGCTTCTAATTTTCTGTGCAGGTCCCGATGCCCTTCTTCAATGCCCGAGTGATGTCATCGTTAATGTGCCCACCGGCGTCGACAGGACCATCGTCTCGTGGACCGAGCCTCAAGTCAACGACCTCCTCGGCGAACGTTTGACGCTGGAGAGCACACATCGACCAAACACCGCCTTTCAGTTCGGAACAACGGTGGTAGTGTACACAATAACGTCAATGGGAGTATCATGTTCATTCAACGTCTTTGTCAAATGTAAGTATACTACGACCATTTTGAATTAAGACCCACTACAGATTTTATTCACCCCTGTGATTGTTAAAAAAAATACTGTATTATTGGTGTCATTTTTTCCCATAAAAGTACACTGAAAATGGTGAATAATAATAATAATAGTAATATAACATTAAAGGGTAATTACTATACACTCAATTAGCATACAGGATGCTAATCTAACACGAGGCCCTGTTTAGGTGAGAATCCAACAAATAAAAATAATAGATACATGTATGTGAGTGACTAATTTACCAGATTTCCCCACCCTTCTAGCGCCATGGTCATACGAGTCACCCATATCCATCGATATACCAGCCAGAGCCACTGGAATAAAATTATCGTATTCGAACACCTGAAGCATCATTATCAAAGCATTATTATAAAGTATTACATTGAAGTAAGAACAGTCATAATATATAACTAAGAATGTAAAACATACTAAAATGTAAAATGGTAATATAAAATGTAAGATATATTAACTGTTAAAAACTCTATCAATAAAATGTCATATATTGAGATGCATTTAAGATTAACTTTTTAACAAAGTGCATAGAGATAGGTGCTTGTTTTGTGTGTTACTCAGTGGATCTGCAATTAAAGGAATGTTAAACCCTGTAAATAATGTTAGCTGATAGCATAGAGCAGATAATAATCTACAAAATGCTTCAAACCGCTATAAAATTGGCAATTCCATTGTCATGATATGAACGTTTGAAGTTGACAATTACAAACCCTATGGGAGATGCCATTTTATTAAAAAAAGTTTTCAACAAGACTAACGTGACGTAGTATCGGAATCAACATAAGTTGAAATTCAGAATGGTGTATTGCTGGCTTGTAAACAAGTTAAAGTCTGAAACGTTCAAACTTGGTATGAAGGTTAAGCCCAATGTGTACAAGACATGTGTTGTTTTTGGTGGAGTTCAAAGGTCATGTGAGGTCAACTGAGGTCAAACGCTGAAAATGTTGCCTTGCAAACAAGGTACCTCAATTGACCTTTGAACTCCACCAAAAACAACACATGTCTTTTATACATTGGGGTGAACCGTCATACCACTTTCATATACCACCTAGCCATGGCCCTCCCCAATCGCCATCCCCACCAGCCCTCCTAAAATCTTTTTCAACACCGTCCTTCCATCTCACAAGAGGTCTCCCCCTACTCCTTCTACCAACATTGACGTGCGATATCACCATTTTCGGAAGTCGACCTCCATCCATACGTTCAACATGCTCATCCCACCTCATGTCGCCCCCTTATCACCCTCCCGTAAGACTCCCAGTCATCCCAATCTCTTAGCCCCCGCGATCCTTCTCCTCTAATTATTTCCGTACACTTGGGAGTCTCTGTTGTTGAGCACCAGACAGAGACGCTGTCTCAATCCTGTACTGTATATACACGCTGGAATAACACATGTACCCAATACTTTCCCTTTTAACTTTTTAAAATATGCCTATCTGACACAATACCTGTACAGGCCAGAGTCCCCGACTCAATCCTTTTACGTACCTCCCCATCCAACGCCCATCTCCAGAAATCATTCACCCTAGATAAGCAAAACTATCCCTCTGCTTAATACCTTTGTGTGCAAGGGTTATACCCAACTCCTGTCGCTGCATGTCCACTGATAATACCTCTATCTTATCCAGGCTAACTCATAACCCATGTCTCTCTCAAATAAAGCCTTCCATTCTACCAGAGCCTCCTCCGCAACTCCTGCTTACCATCCATAACTACTGTTAGGCCATCAGCATATAACATATTTTCCAGTACATTCTTTGTACGGACATGCCATGTATACCCCGTTAGTGTTTTGTCAATAGCGGGTCCGAAAGAGCCTCTTAACGAAGTGACAATGGCTATATCCATAAATCAATTTTACGACCATGTGTCTTTTCTACTCACATCCTGCTAGACTAGACCATAGCTCATATAAAATTATATTGCTTGTTGACATAATTATCAACGGTAAGTATACTACAGTACAGTAGTAGTGCATGCTATACTACAGTACAGTACAATACAGTGTAGTACTAGTGCAGTGTTTACATTGTACATACTGTAATGGTATTAGGTCTATAGGCTAGTAATGGTATAAGCCTATCTGTACTGGTATTAGGTCTATATGCTAGTGATGTGTGTTATACAGCCTGAGCTCCCAAGCAATCAATGAGTAGTTCCAGCTAACTGGATTAGTTTTATGGGGATGGGGGGATTATTATCTTATTGTGCTCACTAGCCATTAAATTCTTAACCAAGTGGAAAAATCACTTTGTTTAAGTAATGGGCAAATAATTGTCATGTACTTATTAACTTACCTTATATTAATTATTAAATACTACACTACTCAAGTTTCTGAGATCTTTGTACTTACTGTTAACAGGAATTGGTGATCCTCTGGAACAAACGACAAATCAAGTGACAACGAAAGGCCGACCTTTGACTTGTTCATGATTTCCAAAAGGTCAGCAGTTGACCTGCAGAATCGTTTTGTTTGATTTATTTAATACAGCTTCTTACGTTAAACAGCTGAATTAGGCTAATGACGCTAGAATAACAACAGTAGGATAATAACACTGGCTAATAACAGTATAGTAGGCTAGAATGTACTGGTTTATTTCGACCTATTCAAAATGGCAACCACAAAAGAGTATAAACTTGAACTTGATAATGTAGATGTTAACCGCTACGCTAGTCATTTGAAGTATATAGCATACACAGCTGCAGTAGCTAGGTCTGGAGTACGTATAGGCTATATTGTGCTGTAGGCTAGGCAACAGTAGCTTAGGCTAGATTTGTGCTGGTTTACTAAGACTTATCCAAAATGGCAGCCACACAAGAGTATAGATGAATATAAACTTGGAACTTGATAATGAAGGTTAACAATAATACGTCTTCCGCTACACTAGTCCTTTTAATTCTATAGCATACACAGCTGCAGTAGTGAGGTCAGGAGTAAGCTATCTTGTGCTGTAGGCTAGGCAACAGTAGCTAGGCTAGGTTTGTGCTGGTCTATTAAGACCTATCCAAACTGGAAGCCACACAAGAATCGTAGCCTAAATAATGTTCATTTCAATTATAATGTAGGTCCACACTACACAGTATGTCTAGGCTAAACTGTTCCGTTTGAATTACTATATAAACACAGATACTGTGTATTGGAGGCTATCTTGTGATTGTAGGCTAGGCAACAGTAGCTAGGCTAGGTTTGTGCTGGTTTACTAAGACCTATCCAAACTGGCAGCCATGTACACAAGAATTGTAGCCTAAATAATGTTCATTTGAGCAGATCCCTGATTTGAATTACAATGTAGGTCCACTTTCTCAAACTCCATACAGCAACTCCAGAGTATGTCATATGCTACACTATTCCGTTTGAATTACTATATAAACACAGGTAATGTGTATTGGGTGGCAACCGGTATGTGTCTGTCCTACTGCGACATAAACAGGAATAAATGTATTGCCATGAACTTTGTGTAACTATTCTAGCTATATAACATATATTTAATGTTGTACTAATTTCACGAGATATAAAATATCATATCACAAACTTGTGACAATCACGATCAAGTTACTGTGCACTTAATAATCATTTGAAATGACTGCTATGCTACCCATGCATAAGGCCTACCGCAAGGCAAATATTCATACAGGGCAATATCATGGTCATCCTGTAATTATAATACAATTTCTGTGGGAACCGGAATCATTGGATGTGGGCCTTACGTACCGTTCCCTGTAACACGACCTATAAAGGAAACGGTTGCGGTTATATTACTCCAGTGTTACCGAGTATACCAGCAAACACAAGTACTATAGGCCCATCAATTTGTGTATACATGTACACACATTCTGTACCGCTAAAACAAAACAGTGATGTCATCCTAGCTTCCAGGGTCATTATCTGTTAAGGGATGGATTCAAAACTCATAGCCACCACTCCCGGCTACAAGCTGTTTCTATAAGCAGCTACTGTGCACTGAACCATGACGCATTAGTGGTTGGCCTCCCCAATTCCATACAATTTCTAAACTATGGAATCTCTGTGGCTGGAATTTGTATGGAATTGGGGAAGCCAAGACACTAATGCGTCATGGTTCAGTGCATAGTATCTGCTTATACAAACTGCTTGTAGCCGGGAATGGTGGCTATGAGTTTTGAAGTCACCCCTAAGTGCTATGTATGCTTAAATGCAATCACAGTACTATATGTCACTATATGCTTAGTACACAGTGTAGGTATATGCTTACACTATACACAGCATGAATGTAGGTCAGCTGTGCTCACTGGTGTATATTGGGATCGGGTATCAGAGTGATATTGTTGCTACACCTCTCAAGGGTGACTGTGAGCATGATGCATATTACATCACATATTACGCATTACAACTAGAATGTTGTACTATAAGTCGGATTAATAATTATTATTAATGATATTAACGAAAAGCGTCCTTTATTGCAATGTTTTCTACTTTGGCACGGCACACATTAAGGAGGACATGATAGTAACTATTCTTGGGATCATAGCAAAAAAATGGACCCATTCACTGCTAATGCTGTGTAACATACACCGTACCGCATTATCTGTGTCAGTGGACACATGATATGTGCATGGGCAGCCAAATTGATCCAACAATATGTCATGATTATGATTACCCAGTAACACATACATATTACCACCCTTAGGGTAATTAATTGCCACATACACTATAGCAATGCACTCTGTCGAGTAGTTCAGGGTAATAGTTCAATTTTGTTGATTTCCACATTCACAAAAATGTTTCAGAATAGTAGATTTTGACAGTTATATGTTGAAGGAGCCGAGGTAAGCAGTGAGGAGGTTAATTTCAACATGAGTACTATACACGCCTTCACACATAGTCTTTGAGTTGGAATACGGAGTGATGATGAGGGTATTACCCTGGATCCAACTGGTATATCAGAGGCTTTGGATGGCTCGTATCACCTCGTCATTCAAAAGGGCAAAAACAACAAAGTGTTCAATCCGCAACGGATCAATCTGTTGATTGGCCTGTGTAAAAACAACAACAAACACGTTGGGACTCATCTTTCGGCATGCTCTGCTTAGTTCTGTGATAAATCACAGATCTGTATGCAAGGTCACCTTCCGAATGTTTGCCCACGTGTGGACATGTACCCAATACCCATGGGTGGCGGAGAACAGTCGACATAAAGTGTCTTGCTCAAGAACACATGCTTCAATGACCAACAGCAGCTCTGGTAATTGAACTTGGGATCTCACGATTCGGAGTCTAAAGCCCTACCACTGGACAATCTCCACATCTCTGCCTACGCCTATAACCCAATATGTCAGTTTGTACTTCCCACAATTAGCTACATTCCAGTGGATTTAACTGGTATATCACAGGCTTTGGGTGGCTCATATAACCTTGATGTTGAAAAGAGCAAAAAACTTAATAAATCCGGCGATTTGTACTATAAAAATGACAAGTCCTACTGTTCCTTTGTATTAATTAGCCCAACAAACGTGATGGCTAAAGTCACTGTTTTAATGTTTATTTAACTTCATTAGTTTCCTACAGCCCGGTAGACTGGTGTGTCGAGTGTGCGAGTTACACATTACGCACATATCCCCTTATAACAACTGTCGCCTGATTTTGCAACCCATTAAATGACTAGCGTGAGATTTCAGTGCTACCCAAGTTTTCTAAATCTATTCATCAGCACGGCTGACTGCTGAATTGTGTAAATAAACGTCTATTATCATAGAACCTGCATGCCTGCTTCCTGCATGTAGGATACACAGTATTGATATCACCATTGTCTTCAGGAAGTGTGGCCCAATACCGGATTACATCATGAAGTTGGCATAATAGATGTAATTAGCTTGTGATTTTTATGACATGCCCTGGATAGTAGTTTTGGACACATTTTCATCAAGGTTATTTGTACATCATGCAGATCGCTGGAGGCCAGCTAGTCATACCATGGAGTTTAATATTGGCACATGGTTTCTTGTTTGATGGTTACCATAATAGATTGGAGCACAGAAATTAATCATGTTTTCTTTGATTACTGAAAATTAAGAGGACGGTGCTCAAGTCATTATAAATTAAGCATAGAATGCAATTAATCAATCCGTTGATTCAATTCTGCCGTGATACGTCTGTTTGTACTGATGGATTAACTCTGTGGATGATCCTCTAACATACAGTGATGTTAACAATATAACCCTGGTTATATATAAGTAGTACATCAAAGGCCTTTGGGTGGTCAGGAAATCTAGTCCATCACTCAACGGCTATAGCCCAATATATCGAATTGTACTGCTCCATTAGCTCAGAGGATAGTGATGTTAAACCAAACCTATCGAATATGGAGTGATGATGATTATATTACTGTGGCTCTAACTGGTTTACCAAAGGCTTTGGGTAGCTCATATAACGTCTGCGTTGAATACGGCCAGGTAGCCTAATTAATCAATACAACTCTGTATATCGGTATAGATTGGCCGATTAGCTCAATGCGTATATTTTACATCCCTCTCTCTATATTGTTGCAGGATGTGGGCAGTCTTCAACGAAACCATTGTATAGCAGTGGACAAGATTATGACATACCATGATAAAGAGAAACAGTTGAAGGAGAAATGTCTAGAAAAAGCAATCAGGAAAAAAGGGTGAGAATTCATCTAGAATCGTTGAATCCAATCTTATTATATTACTTGTATCTTCCCGATTCTCTCTCATTAGATATGACATATACTGGACTATTGGTTGTACAATCCAGGGTTTGACTTCGGCATAGTGATGTCACATTTTTCTCTATCTGGTATTATTAAAGACACAGCTGAATTGTGTTCTAACCAACCAACCGGCTTGCGTGGCACAATGGTTGAAGCATCCACCTTTAAGCCGGATGGCCGATTAGTGGTTCCTCTCCTGCGCGGGTTCGTGACGATTGGATATTGGATCATACCAAAGACTTTAGGAATGGTACCTGGTGCCTTCTTGCTTGATGTTCATCGTAAGGTATTTGGTCAATAATCCAGTGATCCTCGACATAGCGATTAGTGACCGTAAGGTTAGAAATGAGCCACCTGTTAAACACAATCAACAATCTCACCTCTGTGGATGAGAATTGGAGAATCGTTTTGGGGCATCGAGTTCAATAAGTATATTTTTTCTGTATTATGTACGGAAAATGATGCCAAACTTGGAGGTCCGTTTTTCTATAAAAATATTGATTTTAGAACCATCCTCCGTTTGTTTATTTTTATACCGTTTACACAGACAAATGTGGTACTCACAAAAACGCTGTTACAGTTTCATTGGCAAATAAATGCAAACAACTCTATTCTTACAGTTTATTTTAGTTCATCATGTGATACTACTCCCCAATGTCTACACAGTATACATCAGTTACAGTGAATATTAGCAATATGAAACTGAGCACCTTATCTTTACTAAAAATATAGATAATTGTCATCTCTTCATAATAGAGAGTTATCCCGGATGATCGTTCCTTTAATTTGTTGGTATCGTAAAAACCCTGAATTGGACTTGAATATAATTGACTTGTCTGGCACCATAGCGTCGATGCTGATGTGCCATTAAGAAATTATCTCTTTCTCTTAATGCGTTTGAGGGAGTCATTCACCGTCAATAATTACTTTGACCACAGCTTTAGAATTATTTTTAATTTGTCTGACCGGTTAGCTCAGCTGATAGTGTGTTGGACTTGTGATCATAAGGTCAGCTGTTTGAATACCGGAGTGATGATGATTCATTTCCAGTGGCTCTAGCTGGTGTATCGAAGGTTTGGGTGCCTCATATAACCTCTACGTTGAAGAGGGACAGGAAACCGTATCCATCAAATTATAATTATTTATTCATGGGTACCTGGGATTCAATTTTATTATGTACATATTTCTAGTTTTGACATTAATGGACTTTAAAACTTGTGGTTTGGAATATTTTTTGTTTAACTTTGACATATTAGTCTGAATATACTAATCCGTACAGCTATAATGATGCCCACGGGTGGCATAGTAACACCTCACAGGTTCCCATTTATACACCTGGGTAAAGTGAAGCAATCAAGATAAAGTGCCTTTCCCAAGGACACACCCCAAGATAACCTCCAGCTGCACTTGGATTCTAACCCACGACCTCACATTCACAAGGTCGTTGCCCTGACCACTGGGCTATCTCGACTTCTCAATATAATATGCCTTTATGTGGAAATAAAGATTGTCGACATAATGGCCGGTTTGCATTATTTTATTTTGTAATTCGTTCGAAATAAAGTGAGATACCGCCACCACTGCATCGCCACATATTACACATTATCATTAGGTTCTATAATTTTACATCGTTTTCTAAACTTGTTAAAGCAGCAGAATTTAACGTTTCTGTCAGATTAAGTTTTGAAGAACTTGTTTTTAAACATTAAAAATTGTTTCAATGCTAATATTTTTAAAAAAAATTGAAAGGATGGCCGATATTTTGGGCAAGAAATACCTTCTAATCTTGCGTGTAATATGAAGATTGGCGACATAATGGCCAGTTTGTCGTAGCATGTCACATATATTTCACTATTATCTCCTATGTAACTGATCTCTATTCTTTACCCAGGGAAAGCAACTGTACAGATTTAAAGATAGAGATAGAAAACAAGGTGCAATCCCTGGTAACGGACCATAAAGCTAAGGTAAGTAGAGCCAAGGTTTAGCTATAACACACTTTATGGACTATTATAGTTAGCGCTCAACCAATCATCCGATCGGACACAGGATCGGGACCATATTTTGTAATATCTGTGAAACATCGGATTTTTTCAGATTTACTGATTACCGATGACGAGTATATAGCTGCTGCATCCTGCAGATTTAATGTTGGACCGTGTCAGTAGCTTATGTTTGTTGCATCCCGTGCTCTCTGCAACAGAGATTTGTTAGTCCACTCTGTGATATCTATGATCCAGGTCCATGTAGGTCTCCTCTTCCCCTTTTACCACCGATCGTTCCCTTAATTAATCTTCTTTGAATTAAATCCCTCCGAATCAATTGTGTTTTCCTTCTTGTAATATCTGATTTTGGTGACCTCTTTGAGTTGACTAACTCCATGAGCTTCTGTATCTGTCATATGGGCTGTGTACGGGTATACAAATCATATTTCTGAACATCCTCATTTCAAATGCTTCAATCCGTGGCCACAGAGTGAAATGGTTGATTGCAAAGAACTAGATCAGTCCTGGCATTGTTTCCCAGACCTCCAGATTAGCTCATTGGGTTGAACATTGTATTTGTGATAATATAATCAGGTATTCAATCGGGGCGATGTTGACGTTTCAACTGGTATTTATTTATTTATTTCAACATTTCATGCCTGGGTAACTTTGTTAGCCATTGGCTAATCTTAGTTAAGTTAAGTTAAGTTAAGAATGGTTAAAGAAGTTAAGTTAAATTAAGAACTAAGAATGGATCAGCAAGGACATAGTCCTCATAATATGATCCTGAAATTCCATCACCCAGTGGACAACCTAAACCCATCCACAGTCACAAAAAATATATATCAAGACCATTCTTAAAGGCATTGACACTATTAACTATGTGAACCAATGACTCTGGCAAGCCATTCTACCAATCTTACCAAAGGCTGTGATGCAACGGACGGACAAGGGGATAGGGATGAAAATCAGAGTGCCAGGATTAAGATAAGGAGATAGATGGGAAAACCGGAGTTCCCGGAGTAAATCCTCTAGTGGTAGGCATGGCCATCCCATTAGCATGTCCGACCGGGGATCGGACCTGGAAGCAGTGGTATAATATCATAGCGCTTATCAGTACACTACAGCCTACTCCTTAAACAAGGTGTATCAAAGAGAGTTTTGTGTAGCTCGTATATCGTCATTGATGAAATGGGACTGGGAGCTTTATCAATCTATCAATATATTTATATCCACATTCCACACGACTCTGTGCCATAGGACAGGTCACGGTAATAGCAGTCGATATCGTCCATATTTATCTTTTCCCTTGACTTTAGGTGAAGACTGTTGTCTCCGACCAATCGCGTCAATTCAAAGAGTTACGGACGAGGCAAATAGATGAAGTTAAGGACACTAAGAGGATGCACGTGGAGCAGCGATGCGAGTTACTGGTTAGATTGATACTGCACACACATCTGGAGCAACTCAAAACTCTGAATCAGAAACATGACAGGTACGTTTACAATGTTTTAATATAACATTTAACCCTTTCAAATCCAGCTAGCTTTCAACACTACCTCTTCTGAGCGCCAGCTAGCTTTTCCAATATTGTGGTTATATGACCATGAATTTTCAATTATTATTTTTTACAAGTAATCCTGCTCTGATCAATTTATAGAGTAAAGGAGAGTTATGTAGAACACTTTTACCTTTATTATGATGCCATAAACAATTATATGTGTGATGAACGATGGTCAAGTTGTGGATTATTATCTACGAACCTCTTCATCGGAGGACCGTTAGTTCCTTTGTCTAACAAAAATATCATGCATACCTATTCCGCGAACTGAATTCCCGGATTGTGATGTCCAATAACTTGAAAATGTCAATGCCAACCGAACTGAAGTTTGAGATCACTATGTCGAAAATCTAGTGATACATCGATTGCAACTAGTTTGAAGTTGGCAGGGGGTGAA
>JAODAI010064004.1:0-12008 GCA_027575025.1 Scotoplanes globosa | reverse complement strand
CCTCAGGGGATGAAACTCATCCCTCCTTAGAACATGCCCACACCAATGTACTCCATTCGCTTTTGCCAGCCGCTCTACCGATTCATCCAGTCCAACCATTTCCATCAAATCATATGTCCTCCTTCTATCCGCCAGTTTCACACCACACATAGACCTCACCATAGCTCTCTCAGTCCTTCTCAAGATCGACAAATCAGCTTCCTTTAAACACCATGTTTCGCTACCGTACAACATTGCAGATCTCACGCAGCTCCTATAAACTATAGGCCTACCTACAGTAGTATCTGAAATGTATAGCGCACACCAGCCTGAATTAGCTGACCATCATGTTGTTTTAATAATGGTTTAATTATGGAATGTACTTTTTTGTGATGAATGGTCAAAGGTTCAATTGTGAAATGTGACATTTTGTGAGGTATGGTCAGCTTAAGGTTACTGAATGACCAACAATCCAAAGTATTTGCTAAATTATGTAAAAAATGTTAAAATTTAAAAACACTATCATTGAATTAATGTTAATTATAATGCCATGATTGATACAGGTAAAAACTTTCAGTCACCAAGGTTATATTAAACACAGTTAATTATGTTTAATATTATTATTAAGCAGCTCCCTGGATGGACCAATGCGTGATACCAGTATAGTTCTTACCTCAAATCAAATGGCTGAGGCATTTAGTGCAGAGTTCAGTACAAGACAGTATATCCCGCACATGTGATATATATATCTTTAAGTTTAACCCAAATAATCTTATTATCTGCTGAATATTGTACAGTAGGTCTACTATGTAATTCAATTGGGCCTATTATAAATTGTGTTGTTAATAATTAAATTCAGAAATTACATTTCAACTAAAATAATAAAGTAATTTGTTCACAATTCATTCACAATTTACAAAGTAGTCTACTTGTTGGAACCATGATGTTGAAGTTCACCAGTTTTCTTGAAAATGGCTGACCTATGCATGGGATATAGTTTTCATCCAATAATTAAACCTGAACAGTCTTAATCCTGGGTATATAGGCATATATGGTCATCAAAGTAATGGTATTGTATACAATAGTGATCATTCAAATATCAACTGGACATATGAAATGACGCGTAGTTCTAAGTGTATTTATAGATCACAGTTTAATCCAAGTTGGCCGATCCTGGCAAATAAAAGTTACACTACGGCCTATAGACGATATTAATAATGAGTGAAAAAAATATTTTTATATTGATCAATAGGCCCATATACCACCTATAGGCCTACATACAAAGTTATATTAAATTTGGAATAGGGAACACATTTCCAATTTGCCTATTGCCCATTGATGACTGTCTGAGCTATTGTAGTACGGTATTAAAGTATCAAATTATCATGAGTTTGCGACTATATTTTGTTATTTGATAGGACGTCCTAACTTCAAAAGTTATGCTATTTGAAATATATACATAGCGAAGCATAATGTCATCAATGGAATTATTTACAGAGCATGTTGATTTCCAGAATTGCTAATTTATTAGTGTATAATGAATGTATCTATATAGCAGTTCCTAAAGTTACTGCATAATTGGAGCGAACAACCAGTACTTTTTTAGATTTCTCAATAACCAGAATTATTTCATCCAAATTATTATCGTATTGAGATTTCTTCCTATGGCCAAAAACATTTTTTAGAGATATATTTTCTAAAATGTAAATAATAAAAAAATACTTTTAGGAAATTTTGACAATTCTAAAAACAATAGGACCTACTACTTACATGATTCCTCTTAAAGGTGCAGGTATTCATTCAGATCCCTATTATTATAGAGAAAAGTGACTTGCATGCTGTCCATGCCGTTGTTCCATATTCCTATATGGTATACTGTTGGTTATTGGGCCAACATTTAAATAAAACACTTGCATGTGGTACTAATTATATACAATTTTGTGTTGTGTTAAACATATTCTGTTTGTACCAGCCAGGATAATTTGGGTTTCCACATCTATATGTTAGGTCAAGCCATGACTTTAAAACAGAACTCTTTGCGCCCTGTTGGTTAATTATGTTCAGCACAATTAATACAGTGTTCTGCCACTCGTAAAGTCGGTGAGTCGTGAAATAAACAATTGAAATCATATCAATTGATAAAAAAATCCATCTTAATTTAAAGCGTTATCATTTGGATAAAATTATATTCACTGATGAACATGTATTCATAAATTAATTTGTAATTCTAGGATACTGTATATAATTATGCCTGCACCACTGATTTATATGCAATAAGAATACTTGGAAATAGGCTACATGCATACTGATGAGTTATTTTCTAAACTTCACAATATTTAAAACAAAATGATGTTTAAATTTCTGGAATTTTTCAACATCTATCTCTACAGTACCCATACCTGAAACATGTTATTTGAATTGGACTGAGATTCAGAACAACATTATTTAAAAACAATTGATTGAACATGTTGATACTAGACAGGTCTACATGTATATTAATTTACATGTCCCTATATGTACCAAGTATTATGAAGTAACAGCTACGCTCAAATCATCATCAATGATGGTGAGGCTTATTGTTGAACAAAATGTCCTCTCCAGGATATTTATAGTTTTCCATACTGTTTCTATATATATTATTTCCTTCCATTCATTTGGAAGAAGTTTATTAATTCAATCTCAAATAGAATAGAAAAAGGTACCGGTAATCAATATGCCTAGAGGTATTTCATGGCTATACATGTTGTTAATCATCATTTACATAAATGTTTTTCAGATATATAGTAGGCCTATAGCAATTTTATCACAAGTTGAACGATACTCAATACTCGTACAGTAACAATAATTGTCATAATATGTGTACTATTAAGCTTTTAGTAGGGGTAAGGGTGTTACTAATTTATGTTCCTTCATTTTTCAGATTTATTTGTCTGTATTAAAGTATTAGTTTGAAGGTAAAAGCATGATTTACAAAGTGTTAAAAAATGTCCTCTCCAGGACATGACCCTTTCGTTAAGTATTGGCTGAAATATAGATGTAGTATACCGTCAATGCATGATTAATATGTATAGCCAACTGAAGTAAATATACAACAGTATAAATTGATGATAAAATATTCTAGATTTCAAACTATTATGTTAGTGTAAATGGACTTTTTATGATTTTTTGTGCAATTTCGCAATCATTTTCTAGATATTTAGCAGAAATTTATTACTATAATATTATTAAATTAACCAGATTCAGACTCAAAAGTGTATACTAATTTAGCTGATGTACAACAAGAACATAATACCAAACAGTTTGAACCAAACATTTGCCCCATGCATCTATATCAAGGTTAGACAGTTATTTGTTAAATAAAATGTCCTCTCCAGATAGCAGATTTGAACCACAATTTCAATGAATTTTTTTAAGAGGTTGCCGAATAGTTGACGCTCCGATACTTCGTAAATAATTGGAACAATATCTGAACTTTAAACTGGTAATGAGTTTATATGAAATAAACAGGTTTGAATTTTGACCCCATTTGAGACTGGATGTTGTCGTTTATCATGAAATAGCCCATATATAAATTCAATGTACGACTTAGTCTCGAAATGTGACTTATCATCGATTACCAATGTGTAATTAAATTTTTATGATTTTATTTTAGGCTTGTCAAAAGCATTTTAATTGTATGATATTTTAAGTATTTTGGTTTTGTCTTGGCTTTGCCAGACATAATCTTGTTTTGTATTATCATTTGATTGGCATTATATAACCGTTGCGTTGATTTTCTGTTAAACATGCTACCTATCGATCTATCTGCAGGTGATCAAGGCACGGGGCCTGAACTTCAGTTTCACAGGCAACAGCGGCGGCAGCAAGGTGCGCAAGGTGGACGTTGAGATCTTCGCTGGCTTCAAGCCGGCCATCGAGGCGTGCCTCATGGACTGGCTTCAACATCCGGTGCCCGGAATCACGTACGAGGAGAAGCCCGTCGATGCGGAGGGCAGAGAACTGAAGTCTGAGGAGGACACTGAGAGTGTCCAGTCACAGCGCACTATCGTGTCACCTGACCGGTCAGACACGACGGCGTTCGCGGCCCCCGGCTTGGACTTTAACCTTCATCATCATCATCAGGGCATCATTTCCGACTTTAGGGATAGCGTGGTGCCGCTGGTGACCGACTCACCGGACCGGAACCGCGACGGCTTCCCCCAGGTCACGCCGATCGACAAACGGCCCGTTCTACTCAACTACGACGTGGGCAATTTACATCGGCTGAACTCGTCGGATTCGGGGGAGTCGTCTTCGTGCGACAAGGTGGAGGGCTACCACACCGGTGCCACCATGTCCCCCACAGACGACTCTGACTCTGAGAGTCAACTGACCACTGGTCATTCTGCTGGTAATCAAACCTCTGCGGCGGCAGAATCGGGTGGCGTCAAGCCGAAGGACAAATCCAACAACATCGATCCAGTGGATTCGGATTTGACAGACAGTGATATCGGTACGACGGATAGAAGTACTTTAGTTCTGGAGGAGAAGAAGAAGACCTCCAGTCCAGATAACGTCTCGTCTGGGCCAAGCTCTTCCGATGACCCGTCCGGTCCACGCCCAACTGAAACTAATGACCCATCGGGCCCATCTGAACATGACCCCTCGGGGCCCACTCCGACCGAGAACGACCCCCCTGTGCCAGCCGCCCCAGCAGGGGACGAGGAATATCAGGTCTATTTCTACGACACCAAGGCCAAAACGGTTGAAAGCACGGTTCCAAAGAGGAAGGATAACGCGACAACAAATCCATTTGCTGGGATCAGTAAAATGGACGATACGATTGAGGTATGTATGCAACCCTAGACTATTATTATTATGTAACTGGATGTAAAATGGCATGTTCAATCTCCCCATATTAAAATAAAATCAGTAAGATATACATTGTGGATTTTTGTTTTTGCATCTATTGCGCTGCATATATTGATTGTAACTATTATATGTGATCTATGACCCCTATTAATGTAGGCGCTTATAAATCACCAAACTGAAAATGAGTTTTAAAGCATTTTGTTGATAAAAATGTCAATTATATTGTACTGCATTTTTTCTCATGATTTTGGCCTTTTAAGGCATATATTTAATTTACAAAATGGACAGATGTCAAAGAACTTGTGTATGGTGGTAATCCAGTAATAATTTTACAGTCAAATTTGGTTTCTTTTCTTTTGAATCTGAGAAAGCCCAATTGTGACCCAGCATATTGAAATAGGTCAATTTTTGAAAATATTGAGATAATAGCATTACTGTGAATATAAATGTATTAGCTTTCTAATGATGTATAACATGTTAGGATTATAGAGATATTTCATGTGACAAAAATATAAAATGGAGAACTATCCTCACTTCTTTGAAAATAAATTAATTAGAAATCGGCCATTAAAGTACAACATCCAGATCAGTATAATTTGCAACAAAATCAGTGTCAATCCTATTGAAATGAGTCATAAGTCACACATTTTCATTTCAAGGTATACATGAAAATGCTGGAAAAAATATTTTTCTTTCTGTCTGGTAAGTAAGTTTAAAACAAAAATCTCATTTCCACCAAAATGTGAATTACAAGGTTTCATCACCCCAGCGACGATATGATGTATTCCGAAATTTTAGGTTAAAAGTCATTCAAGGTCTTTCTTTTAAAATCTGCATAATGCCTAAGTAGATTCAATGGATGTTGACGGGAGTTGTAATATAAAATGTAGGTAGTCCTTCTTGGGTATTCAGGAATATTCGTTTAACTCTTTCTATTCTAGTGGTATTTCATTGGCTCGCATTCGGAACATTGCGGAGAAGAAGCGAGCCTATATTATCCCCTTCTGCGTCCGTCTCGGCCGGACTAACACTTTGACATTTTCTATAATTCCTTCATGTGTTGACATCTGGCTCTCAAATTGATAGTGTTGGTTCCAGATAGTAAGCTAGATGTAATGTAGTCAAAATAATCAAAGTAGGGTTACTTTTGGGTAAAAAATCAAGTATTTCGGCTATTTTTTTTAACGTTCCCTTTAAAAACGGTGACATTTTGCTTTGCTATAATTCCTTTATTTCTTGACATAATTGATAGTGTCGGTTCCAGATAGAAAGCTATATCTATGTAATGTAGTAAAAATATTCCAAGTATGGTTATTTTTGTGTGATAAATGAAGTATTTTTGCTCCAAATTGAAAAACTTTAGCATTTTGCTATCATTCCTTCATTTGCTGCTTTCAAATTGACAGTGCTGGTTCCAACTAGAAAGCTAGATGTAATGTAGTAAAAATAATCCATGTAGGGTTGTTTTGGGGTGAAAAATCAAGTATTTTGACTAAAAATTGAAAAACTTTTAACATTTTGCTATAATTCCTTTATTTGTTGACGTATGGCTCTCAAAGTGATGAGACAGTGTTGGTTCCAACTAGAAAGCTAGATGTAATGTAGTCAAAATAATCAATGTATGGTTATTTTTGGGTGAAAAATCAAGTGAAAACTTTAGCATTTTGCTATAATTCTTTCATTTGTTGAATTATGTCTCTCAAATTGACAATGTTGGTCCCAGATAGAAAGCTAGATGTAATATAGTCCAAATAATCAATGCAGGGTTATTTTGGGATGAAAAAGCAAGTATTCTTGCTCAAAATTTAAAAACTTAAAAAACGTAATAAGGGGTGATGTTTTTTTTTTTTTTAAATTTAAACATTTCATGTCAGGGTAACTTCTTTAGCCACTGGCTAATCTTCCAGAAGGCATTGTGATGCAACGAACGGACAAGGGGATAGAGGGGAAAACAGGAGTGCCCGGAGTAAAACCTCTAGTTGTAGACATGGCCATCCCATTTGCAGGTCGCAGTGGTGCAAGAGCGTAGCGCTTACCACTATGCCACAGCCTACTCCTAATCGGCCAATCAGCAATGGTTATGCCTTAGTCATGAGTGTATAGTGTATTATAATACTGTTAAATTCAATGAAATTATGTGTATATCCTCTATAGGGTGGAATAATGCTGTTAGCATCAGGTGCATTATAATTCATGACCGTCCACCACATTTCAGACAAATATATGTGATTATGTACGTTGATATGTACACACATAGACCGGACTCCGCGGCCTGTAATTGGCCTTCATGTTATTGATGCATCTTGATACGGCATCATTTTAAAGCAAAGTATGAGCTCTACTCAGAAATCCACAGAACTTCAAGATTGACGGTAGCAACTCGTGATAGACGGTCACATTTTATAATAATCTGGAGAGAATTATGAAATTATTAATTTATGGGATTAAAAGAGTGCCTGGAGCCTTGGACATATTTTTGTAAAAAAATTACACCTCTGTCCTGTTTCTTACAATTGTGGATAATTATTGATCTCTAATATATGGCAAATCTCATTTTCTGATGGCAATTAGACATCGTTGGTTAAACTCCTACGATAAGGCCTGTTTAGAATAATCATACAATATAATATTTATGTACTATATCGAGATAGCTGGGCAGTGGTAAGGGCAGGGGCTCATGATTGAGAGATCGCGGGTTCGAATCCCAGCGCTGCTGTTGGTTTCCTCGACGTGTATCCTTGAGCAAGGTACTTTATCTCGATTGCTCTGTAGCCACCTTGGTCCACCGATGGCCATTGGTTGACGTCAGGAAGGGCATCCGATCACAAAGGGCGACACCGCTTCGGAAAAGCCATTGCGTTAGTAAGGCACCGTCTCAGCCTCACAAGGGGAGTGACAAGATGTTAAACAGCTTCATAAACTGTCGGAACAAATTAACACGCTCACAAAAGCAGAGGCGAACAAAAATTATAACTCAATTTTATCAAGTTGAAAATAGTTTCAAACAAACTATTACTACAGTGTAACAATTTATACCTGTAATATTTTACTGAAAATGTGGAATTTCTCCTGATCAACCTTGACACCTGTCTTCTCCATACCTGAAATAGTGAGTATTATGTATACAGCAGCTTAAATATTACACAGCAATTATGATTTAATATTGTATCATTACCATTAACTACAAAAGATATTCTGCCCTCACCACCATTTCTTTGTTAACCCATTAACTGCTAAAAAAAGTATAAGTACGATGTTCCCTGGATACGGGCTGGTGTGGATACTGTATAATTGTGCTGTGTGTTGGTAATGTTTTAACGTAGTGTGCACGGCCATATATGGGTGTGCGAATACTGCGTTGGAATTTTGATCACTATATGGTAAATTGGAGTAATGCAGTGTAGCAGATGCAGATCAACGCATTCAAACGAACACTTCTCAGAAAGCTGCTAAAACATCAAGTGGCCGACACAGATTTCCAACAAAGAACTACACACCAAACTACATCAGGAAAGGAAATGGAGTCTCACCATCTCAGAAGCAAGACTTTGTTGGTTAGGTCACGTACTACGGCTGCCAGAAACAGCGCCTGCAAGACGTGCACTGGTAGAAGCTGAGAGGACGACGAGGAGATATAGAGGCGGACAAAAACTGACCTGGTTGACCATAGTCAAGAAATAACTAACTACATTGGGAATTAATTAGGGTGTCTGTGCCGTGGTACAAAGGACAGGTGAATGGTGAAACCTGATTCACCGTTGGAGGACACACAGTGCTCAGATATCGGCGTGAAGTGAATCAATGATTAGTGGAGCAGTGAAGGGATTAAGATTGGCTTGGAGTAATGTAGTATAGTAGCGAAATGGCTAAGATGGACTGCCTATTAACATTCTAACTGATTGACTGGGACTACCAAGTAGATTCAATAATGCGGCGGAAACATTAAACCTTCATCTGTGTAAATGAGACAGTCACATACTATCACTGCTATGTTGATGGGTGTCATTAATGTATTTGAATGTCATAATAAGTTGTACATTTAAAAAAAGCAACAGTATTATAACTTATGTAGTGTGGTTACATTATTTAGAGACCGAAGCAGGAAAATGCAGAATTGATTGTTCTCCCTCTCCCCCATAAAGTTAAATAAGCCTTCCAAGCCGATAAAATAAGTGGTTCCGTTTTCTGTTTGCTTAATATAATTGTAGCCCGGATGCATATATTATGTTATTTAACTTTCACAAAATGGTGCATTGTATTTGACAAGAAAACTACTTGCTTGTGTTATAAATAAATGCAATACATGCAATAAAACCATAATATCCTACCTGCCAGAATAGGTATCAGTGGCATTTCAACATCACAGAATAAGACCCACAGCTGCTTCTTGGCTAGAAGGTGATGGAGGTGTTGCATGCACACACTCATAATGCAGATATCTTCATGCACCAAACGTACAGTTTTGTGGGTAGGGTAGACCTAAGAGGGGAATTTGTGAGAGAAAACAATCATTAAAATAACTAATCCGTGCTAAATACAACTTAATAAATATATTACAATATTTCCTCCTCTCATTAACCCTTCTGATCCGGGCGGTGACTTGTTGAATCGGCAAAGTAAGTTACACAACGGTATTGTTAATGGGGAATATCATTGAAAACATAATATGTTGAGGAGCTGTCATATTATAATTGAACACTGGTTTTGTTAACCGTACTCTAAATTATTTGCACTGAACAAGTGAGGAAAAGAACACGACACGTCACGTTTTAAAGTGTCCGGTACGACCGCTGAGCTGGGTAGACTACCCCGGCGATAGAGTGCTCGACTTGCAATAAGGGGGCCCGGGTTCGAATCCTACCAGGTTTGTTTCAGGTTCTTCGCCAAAAATTGTGAATCATGATTGTTACTTAAATTGTGGTCTACAATTCCTCACCTCTCCGACAGTCTTTGTTTGGGAAAGTGGCCAAAGACTGATGTGCACTCTTGTCCATCGGATGGGGACATATAGATGGCGGTCCCGGGGTAGGATCACTCATACCTACTTCGACATATCTGGTCAATCACCTTAGATGCCCATCCATGATCGCATCTGACACCGTAGTGTATCCTGAACACTATACTCAAGTTATGAGTCCAGTTCAGTATTCTACATAATCTAAGAATATATGTGGTCAAGTGACATGAGAGATGACGCCATGGGGGGGGGGCTTATGCCAAAAGTTTGCTAGATATAGGTCAGTTGTATGGGTCATACTATTATTATATTATAGGATGGAGGGTAAGTATAATGTGTAATAGATACAGAAACCCCAGATTTTAACACAGGACACAGATCCTCTACAAACTCAACCTTTTACAGCATTCATAAAATATGAGTGTTTGGCAAATTTCTATAGAATAAAACAAAAGCAGCGTTCAGTGAGGAGAAACCTCAAAGTAGGTACCTCAAAGTAGGTAAATAATGTATTGTTATATTTACCATATTTGGCCATTGGTGCTTAATGTGCGTCATTATTTTCAATCTTCCACCAAACACATCAGATAGCATCTTGGTGAAGGTATCAGGTGACCGGTCCGGATCCAGTAGCCAGCAGCCCACTTTGGGATCAAGACATAGCCACTTGTTGCAAACTGTTGATACAATTAATAACACAATTATACACAACATGAATCACAACAAACCAGCAGCCCACTTTAGGATCAAGACAGAGCTACTTGTTGGAAACCATCAGTGCCCAAATTACTTTTTAATTTAAGGAGACTCTTTTGAAAAAAAAGCCTCCACAATTTTTTTTACGGGAGCTACTTTGGGTATTTCGGGAGCTTTTTGTTTTTACTCCAATATAGCAATACAAGAACACATTTTACATTGTCATTTATAATTTATATGAACCACACTACAAAATAGATACTACAACTAGTAACTGCACCGCTTAAGGGTATAATATTAGTTTAGCAAAAACCTAAAAAAAAAGCCTCCGTCATTTTTTTACGGGAGCTCTTTTCAGATTTATAGGGGAGGAATCACCACATCGCCCCCGTCTAATAAAACACAATAATAGTAAACAAATAATAAACATGAATCATGATAAGCCAACAGCCCACCTTAGGATCAAGACAGAGCCGCCACTTGTTGGAAACTATAAATATAATTGAAACACAATAATAAACAAATAATCAAAAGTAATAAAAACATAGCCACTTGTTGGAAACTATCAATACAATCAAACATAATTCACGCATAATGAACATTCTACAATCACCATGTACGATCCATTAGTGCAAATACTGTGTTCTGATTGGCTAATATCGTGCTACAAGCGATCCTTTATTTTTGCAATAACAGGCAGCAATCATGACTCGGCATAAATGAATATAATATTTTCCATGCGGAATCGCCGCACATACTATGATACGGGCAGAACAGAAATAAGCTACAATTGGGGGCGACTATTGATGAATCATAAACCGCCTCAAAAATGTTGCTAAATAACGGGATTCGGCACCGCCTCGCCCATTATTCTATCTCGACGGGTTATTCACCAACAATAGTCACCCACCTGCAGGTTATTCCTTAATTACTCGTAATATGCCAGCAGCCATGCAACATACCATCAGACGGCGATCCCCCAATGTATCCACAAATATATAGAGGGCGCCCTCAATTGTTTAAGCAGTGCTGCAGCGGCACCCACATTCAGCACTTATTAATGATTTCATCTTAATAGAAGGAATTAATTACATCGATATCTGAGATTTTTTTATTTTTAATGTTATGGTTTAAATATACAACAAAGAATGTTAATATCAATAATTAGTCATTATCTACAATAACAGTTAACAATAGCATATGAACACTTTAACACCTACATAAAACATACTTATTCTTTTCTAAAAATTATATTTGTCTCCCCCCCAAAGTTTTTTTTACATTTAATAATTTGTCTAATAACACAATAAGTACATTTGCAACTTGATGCCGTTTTTTTGTGGGGGCAGGTAACATTTATATCAGTATTATACAGGGCTGCTTGACAGTATAATTTGTTTGTACAACAATATTGGTGTCACTTAAATGTGTGTGTATTTGCAGTATTTAATTAAAGGACAAGTCCACAGGATTATTTGATAAATATATGATACGCAGGTATTATTTAGGAAGCCAACAAGCAAAA
>JAODAI010063893.1:0-12009 GCA_027575025.1 Scotoplanes globosa | reverse complement strand
CATGTCAGTTGTATCTCAATATTAATACAATTTTCGGTTTTATTTTCAATGAACGAAAATACACCATAAAAAGTGACACAATTTACTTATTAATAGTATATATAAATCCATGTCAGGACATATTTCAAATGATGATAGGTTCATGTCAATACAAATTGGATTGTTGACATATGTAGGCAATTAGTGACAAAGCAAGGTCAGATATGGTTCCATCAACTATTGTAACTTTGTGTCGAACAATAACAAGTTGTGAATTAAAAAATATATACTTTTGCAAGACGTTGTGTTGGTGAAAAATCATACAACATATTTATGATTTTCCAATGTTGCCTTTGTGCAAGTAACATTTTCGTTTATAATAGAAGTTAACTCAAAATCCTGAATGTGCGCTTTATTATTGATAACATTGTCTTCATTTCGGGAATAACACACACAGATCTAAAAGTGAATGCAAATATACTGTGTATTTAAGTTGTGTGTGCTTAAACAAAATAAACACGAACAGGCATTTTTTTGAAATTACGGCAAGGGTGTATAGTTTCAAAACCCAGCGAAATGTGCTTAGTATCGTATATGTATGAATTTTAGAGCTGAAACTGACTGGCGTGTTAGTATTATCTAAACCCTACTATATTATAATACAGTATGCTGTATTGATGCCAATACACATGGTTCAATACTATGTTGTGCTATTGTTTGTGTTAAGAGTATATTGTTTGTAGTTGAGCGAGAGCATATATACGCTAGCACATATGTGTTGTGGTGTGTGGCTACCGAATCAACTGTGGATTGATACATTATATTCTACATTATAAACATATTGGAAGGCGATATACAGTGTTTCAAATTGGGATTCAGTTGGGATAAATTGTTACTTACATAGATTAATTTGAGTAAAAATGGAATGTATAAAGTTTAGTGTGATGGACATGTAAAGCTACCATATATTAGTACCTAATTAACAATCCAAAATGTGTTGATTTATGCTAATTGCATAAGTCACTATACTTGTGTATGTTTTCTAAATAGTAATTAGAGCAGTGTATTATTTTGTTGGAGAGCTTTAGCCAATGGTGATGCAGTTAGTTATTTAGTGCATTCTTTCTCACCCCTCTTGTTAGGAATACATCCGGTATAGAGAGAGAGATAGAGAGATAGTTGCGACGATGTACCCTATATGTGCGATTGTGTATCTGTTAATTTAAATTACAATGACTATTATTGAAATTATACATGAGATTGGTGGAGCCGAAGAAAATTGGACATAATTAACTGAAAGGTTAGAACAATACTTCTTAGCGGCGTTGTTAACAGTCTGTGGCGGTAAGATGTATATTCTAATTGAATATCTTTTGATGCCGGGATTACCAACTGATACAAGTTATTCAGAGTTGGTAAAATTAGAGAAAGATAATCAGCAGAACAAAGCCAGTATTATTGTTAGTCGTCATATATTCCATACATGTTCTCGCTAAATAAGTATGCCCATTACCACTATGTTGTTTGCCTGCACAAGTTAGCTGAACCCAGTGTTTTTGGTGATTAGTGGAATGGTATGCTACGGGACAGTTTAGTGACGACCCAATACAAATGATGTTGATATCGGAGGATCTCTTAGATTACAAGAGAGCTGCAGTTTTAGCTCAATAGATGCATATGGCTGCAAATGATTTGCGGGACTGAAGTGAAAGTCAAAGCCAAAGACAAGCCGATTAAGGACTGATTTTGTTTCGTATAATGTAAAGAAAGTGATATCTGCATCGAAGTACAAGAAGTCCAGCTTCAGCAGTAGAAGTGATCAGGCCAGGAATAATACAGCATGTTACCGCTATTTAGGAATAAGTCATAAACCATCATCACAAAAAATGTTTTTATTGCGGCAACAGAGGTCACACCAAGAAGTCATATCGGAAAATGAAATCCAACAAACGCAACAACCATGGGACACGTGGAACCAGTGTTAGTGACAACGTTATGTTAACGGAGCACACGGACACGTATACATTATTTTATTGATCATCTGATGGTGTGTCCCCTATCACGGTTAAAGTAGAGATCGATGATATTTTGGACCATGGAATTGGATACCGGGGCAGGAATGTCGATCATCAATCGAGTTACCTATGTCGAGTTATGGGAAGATCATGGTCCTAATTTGAGACCACCAAATACACAGCTTCATATATATACCGGGGAGGACGTGGACATATGTTGAGAAGCCCAGGTGAAAGTTTGTCATGGTTCTACTACCAAAACTCTCTCATTGTTGTTAGTCATTGGAAGTGATCCAGCTCTGTCGGCCGAGCATGGTTGGACGAAATTTCCATTAATTGGCAGACATTCATTCCATTTACAATTTGTAGTATAAAGGAAACATATCCAGAAGTATTTAAGGAAGGCTTAGGTACATACATAGGTCCTATAACAAAGATATATGTTGCGAGGGATGCAATGCCTAAATTTTGCAAAGCTGGCTCAGTGCCTTTCATGTCAAAGGATACAATTGAGTTCCAGTTAAAGCGTCTTCAACGCGATGGTTTTATTTCTCCAGTTGAATACAGTGAATGGGCGTGTCCAATATTGTGCCCATTGCTAAACATGGAGGAAAAATCGTATTTGTGGATACTACAAAGCGACCGTTAATCCAGTAATGAAGCTCGAAAAATATTTGATACCGAAGACCGACGATCTCCTGTTCTAGGCTTACTGGTGGAAAAGTTTTCACCAAGTTGGACCTAGCGAACGCTTATTTGTAGATGGAAATCGACGATAACTCCAAGGTCTTCACTACGATCAATTCACACAAGGGACTGTTTCAGTACAACATAGTTATGTTTGTCTTCAAGTCAGCTCCTGGAATTGTTCAACGTCAGATGGAGATCATGTTAATAAGGTATACCCCATATTACTGTATTTTTTGTTCATAAATGATACTGAACATTATACTAATCTTGATGAGGTCATCAACTTGAAAGTCATGAGATTATATTAATATTTTAAAAAATGTGCGTTTGGTGTAAATGAGGTAGATATCTGGGGAGGAAAATCCCTGCAAAAGGAGTGAGTCCGACCCAGGAAAAGAAAAGGGTGGCTAAGGAAGCCCCAGCCCCTGAAAAGGTCACTCAATTCAGATCATTATTGGGAATGCTAAATCACTACACAAATTCAATGAACCATGTGTATACTGTAATTAAGCCCTTACATAAGTTATTGAGAAATGATACCAAATGGTCATGGAGGGTGCAAGAACGAATTGCACTCAAAAGACTAAATGCATGTTATGTTTAGATACAATAATTGTTCAATATGATAACATAAAAAACATGTGATTCCTCTAATGTAGGTATATATGCTGTTCTGGCTCATGATAACTCTGATCGTTCAGAGTCTCCCATAGCGTTCACCTCCCGTACCCTTCCATCTGCTGAGCGAATTTATAGCATGATTGAAAAAGAGCGTTTGGCATGCGTTTGGCATGCGTATTTGGTGTTACCACATTGTATCAGTATCTACATGGGCTACATTTTACTTTAGTTTCGGTCCACAAACCTTTGGTTATATTATTTAATGATGCAAATGGGGTGCCACCAATTGTACTGGGGCGTATTCAAAGGTGGATTTAGCTGCCTGTGATTATGAAATCAAATTCAGGGCGGGTAAATTAAATGTTGATGCTGATGTCTTGAGTCGCCGACCGCTAATTACATATAATGACCCCATGCAGGTTCCTGATGACATAATGTTACTTATAGAATGCATTGATATTAATAAATCACCGGAAATTAAAGTTTGGACTGATAGAGATCCAATTTTATAGCACGTTAAACATATCTCCCTAATGGGTTCTTTTAATAATCCAGTAGGATCCACAGAGGAATTTCTGAAATAATTAAAAATGTATGCTACACGTAAGGATGAATTAAGTATCCAAGATGGTTCTATGAGGGACACGAATTGTTATTCAACCTAGGGATAGTAATTATTAGTCCATCTAATGATAGGGGGAAGCACTAATGAAATAATTGCACAAAGGTCACCCAGGCAGAACGTTTATGAAAGGCGTTTGTAGAGCATATGTGGTGGCCACATCTAGACAAAGATATTCAAAATTGTGTAACTCACGTCAAGTTAATAGGAATATGCCACAAGAGGCATCTTTAAGCATATGGTAGAGGCCTGATAAATTATTGCCCGGCATTCATATCGATTATGAGTATCTGTAAAATGATAATTGTTGATGATCATACTGCAAGTGGCCAGTATTGGTGTATTAAGGTCAAAATTCACTATATTCAATTATATCTGACAATGGTGCTACCTTCACTATTGCGCATTTGAAGAATTCACAAAACGTATTTATCAGGTAGAGAAGGCAGTGCAGACATTCCAAAATGGCATCAAAAAGATGACTGGTGGTACCATTCAGATAAGATTGTCGAGGTAGTTATTTAACAATAGCATTTTCCTCATTCTACTATCCGCAGCATTCATGATGTTTGTTACATACTCCACTCAGCGTGGTAGACCCCACTGTTAGAAACAACGTATTGACCAAAACGGAGACGATAATCCTTCCAGAGAACGCGAAATTTCTATGGGAGATACAGCTTTCATTAGAAGTTATTTGTATAGGGTCCAAATTGGTTACATGGGGTGGTAATTGAGAAATATAGATGCAAGTTGTTTCTGATCAAATTGAATGATGGTAGATTATATACACTTGTTACATTCACTTTCAAATATTATTTTAGTTGCAAAATATTTAAAAAAAAAATCTTTCACAAGTGCCCAGGTCCAAGACGAATATTCGAGAACTAATGATATCAGGACCTTTATATCATGCGTAAAATGTAACATGTTTATATATATATATATGTGTAATGACGTATTACTGGATGAACATTACGTGTCCAGTCAAAATATACTAGTTTATACTGCACATACTAATTAAAGAAGTAAGGAAAGTATAGTTTAATTATTAGTTATGTAATTAGCAATTTAAAGAAGAAATAATGATACAATTAATTTACTCATAAATATCTGGTAAACAACACATTATTTAAAGATCGATTCGGATGGTTAACTGTTTGTGTTACTTAACAGCCTCCCAGCAGGTCAAATCTAAGAGACACAAAATTATTCCAGCTCAGCGGATTAATTCGGATGTACCGTGCCACGATTGGTTTATCAAAGAATTGTCTGAGAACCGTATTGCAATCCATGTTTCCTTCCATTATCTGATATGTGAGACAGAAAAAATAAGTGGTGATATAACTTATCAAATATTTGTCAGAATAAACCAGTTACAATATATATATATATATATACATATTTAAATACATATTATAATATATATATATAACCTTACACTTAATCCTACCTTAGCAGAACAGTTGCATTGACTTATATACTACATGTATATCATTGTATTCCCATTGGGATTACATTAGTAGGACAGCAACTGTCCTACTAATGTATCTTAATTTCTGAGAACAAAAGATATTGTCCTTCTAAGGTAAAATTAAGAATATTATGTATAAGACCATATATAAATATATATATTTATGCTTTCATATATGTATGTATACGTGTGTGTCGCTATACATATAGGTCCCTATTTATATTATAATATGGGCCATACAAATTTAGATGTATTTAAATAATAATTAATATAATTGTCGTGCATATTAATTATGGGTCCCCCCCCCACGCCCACCCCACCCGTATACCTAACCTTTCTCTCTTGAACCCAGGTTCACCATGCACGGGTTGCCACAACCTGTATAACCCACATCGCCAGAAGTAGGTCTGCTCTGCACATCAGTGCCTCATTAAGACAATTGTAACTGCTATGCCTGTCAGATCGTAAAGTCATAAACGCATCCTTATCTCGGTCTGTCACCTTTAATTCAGCTGCCTGTCCACCTGAAGTTATCTACCAATCTTTCAGCCGCTGTAATACGCCATTCAATGTATCACTGTTGTCACTTTATGACATCCACCAACGACTTCACCTTCGTCCTCATTACCGTTTTATTTCCCATATCGCCCGTTTATGTCCTATACCCATAACCCGGGGAACACTCGGTATAGGTCGAAGCCATAACCCATCCGACGTAACGACAAATTAAATATTTTTATGAAACCTGCACTAAAACTTGACGACCAGGATCCCAGGAAGCCCGGTCTCAAGTTCGTGCTCCTCATATGGTGGTTAAATAACTATTTGCTCTCCAAGCCGCACTGCCGCCATATAATAAATGTAAATACACAATATACTTTTAATGTATTGTTATGGAAGAGGGTGTGTCCCCGCGCGCGAAAGTGGTTTCCGCAGTCAGGATAGTCAGGATACGACTACCATATACCGACGGATGTACGAGCCACGTGGCACATTCGTCACACGTTAAATTTCACGACACTCTTCCACTTTTCCACGTTCCGCCCGTCAACTAAATTCGTAACAGCTCCGTGTCAGTGGTGGCCATGTTTAGCGGTTTTTGGTCTTAGACGAATGTAGGGAGGAGCTTTAAGAAAAATGAGAAGATAATACTTGGCTTACGGTCGTTAATCCCTCTCCGGAAAAGTTGTATATTAATTTCAATAACCTCGCTATGTGGCTACCAGGTTAATCGGTATATACACCAACCATGTTGTGTCAAAGAATTTGTTAACAAACTTGGCGTGTGAAACTAGATCTAGACGTACTACAAATCTGACAGGTCGTTGAAAGGAATTTGCGTAATCCAAATGTTTATCAAATTAATTTTAAAAGCAGGTACATATTTGGGGGCCGGACACGTGGATCGGCCGGCCGAACTTAATCCGATTGCGGGTGGCCAGTATATGATCCTAATTGTATGTGTCCTGCCTGGTGTGTTTGTGAGAAGAATATCAATTTACGCTCTTCTTTGTGGTTCGTCATAAGATAACTCATCTTATCATGGCACATTACATAGGTCAAATGACCAGTTGGAAGAGGATATGTTCTCACTGCAGCACTGGTTGATATAAACGAGCAGACGGCTCATTTGGGAAAAGAGCGTGGCATATAGGTCCAGAAAAATCATGTATGAAGTTGGAATTGGAGACCCCCCCGAATAAATCCCCAAAATGAACAAAGCTGGAAGGCAAATGCTATACTCTTCAAGTTCAAATCATTAGCGTAGCTAGGGGGTGGGTGGTGGACCTTTTCCGCCGCAGCAATTTTGAGCACGATGGAGGTGGAAAACAATAACAATGGAAACTGCAAATGTATTACAATAACCATGAACTGTGCTTACAGATACTCCAGCAGGAAATCAGTATGAGGGACATATCTCACGAGGGACATATCTATGAGGAACTCATATCTATGAGGGACATATCTGCTCAGTCTGTTCTGACAAAGGTCCCCACACTCCCTGTGAGTTTCTAAGCGTTTGGATGTTTGGGATTTGTCCACAATTAACTAGCTGAGCGCCATCCATTTGTACGGCTGGTTATTCCAGTGACTCTGGTATATCAGCGGCTTTGGGTGTCTCATATGACCACTGCCTTGAAAAAGAGCAAAAAACGTAATTAACCAATCAATCAATCAATCAATCAATCAAAAGACTAAAACACAAGCCAAGTCTTGCTTTATCCCTACCATTTCATGGCCAGAGGTCATGCAACTGATTTCGCATGATATGGGTCGTGGATAGCTTCGCAAACACGTGGGAATAGCTTCACCGACTTGGATGTTTTTGTTACGGACATTTCTGATCACTACCTAATTTTTGCATAGCACAAAATAAGATTCAAGCCCTCCATAAAAGGGATCTTTTCAAAACACAATACTTGTCGTTACAATATTACTAATCTTTTAAGAAAGAACCGTATTATTGGTCTCCCATCATTGCCTACAAACTTTTTACTAATACTTTCTTGGAAACTTTCAACAAATGTTGTCCTTATACTAAGATGTGCCCTAAAGTTAAATATGAAAGTATTCTTGAATTACTTGTGTAATGTTGAAATCAATTAGATTTAAAAACAAACTTTATTATATAGTTACAAACAACGTCCTACTCTAATTCATAAACAACTTACCTATGCAAAGTACAAAAATATTCTCCCCACTACTATTAATATTGCAAAGAAAATGTAGTTTACCAATCTGATACAAACGAATAAAGGGAACTCTGTTCACCTCTGGAAAGTTGTTTAACAAACTTCTTCGTAGAAAGTTAAATGTTTCGATGGGTTTTCCTCAAATGGTGATGAGATTGCTAATGGATTTGTAAATAATTATTTTTCTACCATTGCAAAGAACTTAGCAGTCAAGTTACCCGCGGGCAGTCACTCCATATATTCAAGTAACATGTCGAACTCTTTTATTTTCTATCCAACTGACAAAGAACAGGTGAAATTAGTTATTATTCACCTAAGTAATGGTAATGGTGTTGGTTATGATCATATCACTAACAATGTTCTATAACGCATGCTGCTAATTTTACATAAGTACCACTAGCTCATATAATAAATCTTTCTTTTTCAAATGGATCTTCTCCGAGTGAACTCAAAATTGCTAAAATTACTCCAATTTTTAAATCTGAAACAATTTTCAAATTATAGACCTCGGTGTTGCCATCGATATCCATTATTGACACAATTCCGACTGGTTTGGATAATATAGTCTTACGACAGCTCCAATTTTATTGATTTTATTGATTGAAAACTTTTGATATCATTGATCATACAATTTTGATGAAGAAATTATGAGTATATGGGATTACTGCATGTAATTGGTGTACATTTTAGTGAATCATCTTCTAATCGTGTATTTAGCAACATTGGTGTTCCACAAGGTTTTATATTAGGACCATTAATATTTATTCTTTACACAAATGATAGTAATAATTCCGAACTGAAGAATCTTACTTTATATTATTTGCTGATGATACTACCATTTTTGTTTAAAAAAATAAAATACGTGATACACTTGCGGATGTAACATCGGAGTTCTCCAGAATTTCTGATTGGCTTAGGTCGAATAGATTAGCTCTTAACATTCAGAAAACCAAATTATTGATTTTCGATAACAAAATTGCTGAACCTCAGAAAGAACACATCTCTGTCGTTATCAAAAAAAGGATCCAAATCAAATGGTGTTATAAATATATTAAAGAATGTTTTTACACTTTATAATAGCTTTACACTTCCTCACCTCACCCATAGTCTCATTGTATGGGATAATACCCATGTAACTTCACTTAGCTGATTAGTTAAACTTCAGAAACGTGCTATTTGTAAACATAAAGTTGCGATTTGAATAAAAACTGTTTATTAATGTAAATATTTTGTTAGAATCCAAAATGTAAAACAACTGTAATTTAATTTCCCGGTTTAAATTATAAAAAAGTATGAACACACAGTCTACAAACACACTACATTAAATAGCCATAAAATCGTTTATGTATGATATAGTTATTTATCTTTTTTTTTAAATTTATTTTTAATATCCGTATATCCCGCTTATTTGGTTATATGGAACAACCACCTCGCATGGCCACTCGAAGTTACAAACCGCACTACACCTTAACCCTAACCATATGTATTAAATAGTTCGGTCGTCTGCATGGTGGTGTTGTCCGGGGCCTAAGTTATATTAGATGACGCAGAATCTCACAATAGAGTGGCCAGTTCACAATTTTCGAAAAAAAAACGATTAGAAGATAGGGTTAGAGTCAGGAGTTAAAAAGACTATTTTTGTCGTCCCTTAGGGATTTGTTATCGGTCTTTCGTAACCCGAATTCGAAATGTAAACAAATATAACAGAAAGTGATTTTCAACAATTGTGGGCGTGGTCAATTTCCATTGATGTGATTGGTCAATGAACCGAATCTGAAATATCAATACTATAGGAATAAAAATCACGCGTCCGGGATGATATTGTTTACGTGTTAGTTGCTTTGACATGTTCTGTGATATTTAAAAAAAAACTTTCAAACTACTCTTGAAAATATCATACTTTACAAACGAGTTAATTGCCCGTTTAAATAATAGGTCAATATTAATGTATCATGTATGTTTCACATAAATACAATATAATATGCCATATATATAAGCCTATTATAGGCCTACATAACATGTATTGACATTGCATGTCGTCGAGCATGGTGCCACGAATCTAGAGTAACTTTAATGTTGTTCTTATATATATGAAAGTTCCTATTAGAAGAACCATTCCCCGGACATCCCGGAAGGCGTCAGACATATAACCCATATTTAGGCCAGCTCATATTCCCATGATTGTGTTCAACTTGAGGATTAATAATTAAACGCTCAGTAAACCGCTACACTCCTCAATAATCCAACTCGGTCAATAAATGAAATTCATTTACTTTCCAGAGATTTATGGACGTCTAATTATTGGAATGAATTACCAGAACTATGTCGTCTCTATGTAGCTGGCGTGCCCGGAACAACTGTTTCCAAGTTCAGCGTGTATACTGCTCGAGCCTAATTAAGTGCTGGCAGCCTAGTTGTCTATACAATATATATATGTGCATTCCTCATTCGTGGTCAAACGATTAAAACTAACCCAGATTTAATCCGAAACCATAGCACTGCCCTATAATTCCAAACACATATATGGAACATGCCTGTTAGTTTAATATTGTTTTATATAGGACAGTCCAACATACTAATATTGTTCTATAAAATAGTTTAATGATTTTATTCAGGTCCGTCCTTGGGGTATGTATACGTTGCTGTTCCCAAAACGACTGGATATCCGTTTGCCCCGCAGCAGTATATTTAATTTAACATATTGCAATTTTTAAATGTTGTAATTAAATACGTTTTACGAGGTATTCGGATAATAGCTGATATACCATTTTCAAAATGAAAATTGTTTCAACAAAATGACTTTAAAATTGTTATCGACTTCAAATATTTCTCCACTGACATTTAAATGGGCACGGTCAGGTCGATAACTCTATAACATGTATATTGATTGATCAATTCACTTTGAGTTTGAATGTTCTGGTTGGTCAAATTGGACTGATACCACGAATACGATTAATCAACAGTATTCTGATTGGTCAAATTGCACTGATACCACGAACACGATTAATCAACGGTGTTCTGATTGGTCAAGTTGCACTGATACAACGAATACGAGTAATCAACGGTGTTCTGATTGGTCAAATTGGACTGATACCATGAATACGATTAATCAACGATCATTGAGAACGTCGGAATGTTCAATGTTCTGCTTGGTCAAATTGCAGAATACGATTTGTAAACGATGATCGTATTATATTGATGACGTCCGTCAAATATTACAACACAAATTGATGGTATTACCGATACGACTACACGGTCCCTTTAATATAATTCGATATGCAAAATTTAACCGACGATAAATGTTATCCGCTAAATTATTAACCCAATTAATCTTGTAACATCATTACTTTTGCGGCATTTACATACTTTTTTCCTAATATTTTCTTCTAGTTGCATTTTCTTTACTTAGTACGTGTTGATGACATGTAGTTCATTACATATTTACGGATATAATACCAATTTGGTTATTTTCTTTTACGGGAGCCAAACTAGAAAAGCTTTGCTTAGTTTTGGTTCCTAATAAGGCTAAGGCATATGACCTCATTATACGTCACCTTATTATATTTACTTCAGTCATTTAATTGTATGATATTCCTTAAAGTGTATAATGTAATGTCAGAATGTGGCATGTTTGTTATGGTAGAAGTATATGATATCAAATTAAATAAAAATCGAATAAAATAATAGCAATAGAGTAAAGAACGGTTCTAACGAAAAATATTGATTGCAAATCTTCTATAGTCCGACACTGTCCATCAATACGCGTATTTATGACATTTGTCTGGGGGGGAGGATATATTTATCGTTGTTTATTTGCTACAAATTTGCCCGAGTAATCAACATGTATGCCTTCAATTTGACGAAAAATCGAATATACGTACCTAGACCGGTGGAGCACTGGTGCCATAGTGCTGC
>JAODAI010063782.1:0-12011 GCA_027575025.1 Scotoplanes globosa | reverse complement strand
GACAAAAAACTTCACATCTTGTGTACAAATATTTTCTTAACTTACTGATACCATACATGACTTGTGTAAATGAACATCAAATAGAAGCTAATTGTGTGTTTTAATGCATTATTTTGAGCTTTAGAAAAAACAAAAATCTGTGAATTACCGCGATCGTGGAAAATCGGTGGCCCTATGTTTGTCACGGTGAAATGTAATTATAATTTGGGAGAATTAGCTGTTGATCTAAATAATTAATATTTTGTTGCATGTAGGCATAAAATGTATGATATAATGAAGTATTTATGAATGGCGATAATACACAGATGGTCTGGTGTCTATTGCCGAATGGAGACCGCTATGACGTCATCATAGTAGGCAAGCGGACCTCGGTTTTGCCTCGGTCCGCTGCCTACTATGATGACGTCATAGCGGTGTCCTCTCGGCAATAGAAACCCTCCCATCTGTGTATTATCTCCTAATTCCGGGCATTTGGGGTTTTCCCTCAATCCCCTTGCCGGTTTATTGAGTCACTAGGGCCTTCAGGAAGACTAGCCAATGGCTAACAAAGTTACCCTGCCAACATGAAATGTCACGAAAATTTAGCAACAAAGAATTATGTCACTTAACAAATGTGACAATTTTATATAATGCTAATTAAAATTACTCAGATACACATGAAGTCTAAATGAACGCTATAATTGCAGATAATCCCAATCTGTACATAACAACATCAATATAAGTGCTATGGAATGGCGGTTAATTGCTTCAGTATCATGCGACAATGCACTACTTTAACTCAATTACAGTATGCCACTTATTTTAAAACAACAATTTCAAGCAGCATCAAAAAATTATTTAATAATTTAAAAAAAATTGTAACCTTGTCGGCCTTTTCCTGGTCCACAGACAATTTCTCCATCAGTACTTCCGTATCCGCCGATTTCTTCTTCAGCTCTGGTTCAAGGGCCGTAAGCTCCACCTCCATATCGGCGACAAGAACGTTGGTCTCCAGCAGTTTATTCAGACCATTCTTAACGCGGTCTTTGGCAATTATAAGTTGCCTGAAACAAAAGGGAATATTAAATGAAAATAGGAACACAGACAACAACGGTGTGATTATGTATATAAATGGTGTTATGTGTATAAATGGTTTGGTTAATGATTGTTAACCAATTAGCCGTCAGCTCCTCATTTCAAATCTGCATATCCCCGCCAGACCAGCTACATGTCATAATATAAAGACCGTCATTGTTGGGGCAATATTTTGACGTGTTTGTCGGATAAAGTAAAATAAAGTACTGGCATAGAGGTACTTACTATGTTACCAGCTGCATCATCTACATTACCACTTTCATGTTAGAAACTCCCCTCTACATACATGGCTAAAAGGTTGCAGTCCCTGATTATTAATAATAATATTCAGCGTTGACACTCTGTATTTTCACATATCACTAAGCTGGTGGTCAAAATATCACTTTTTGGCAATAAATCACTACGGTCCAACTTTTGACAACTTTTACTGCATTGACCACTGTACTAATAATTTTGCTGAAATTTTACTATTTCAATTTTTTATCACTACATCACCTAAAATGTCCAGAATTTCACTCACTACTGGTGGCAACGCTGATACTATTTATGAGCACATTGCTGCTAACTTTTACAAAGATGCGACATTGTGGATGCACACTTTTATGTATGTCTACGGCTAAGGCCTGAATGGCGCCCCACATAATTATATCCCTACACATTATACTACAACTGGGTACAATACAACTTGACATGTTTGACCAAATAATTAAATATACATGATTCCTGGTAGTTCACGCCTCCTTTTTATGCTTCCCAATATTTCTTACTATTTTTCATGTAAACAGCTTTTAAATACTTTGTGGGTATTTTACTGAGCCTAAACATTGACGAAACATTCCACATACCATGTACCTTTCATTTAGCAAGTGCATGGTAGGTGTATGCATAGTGAATAACACTAATTATGAGAAAGCCTCCTGCTCACTCACTTCACAACACGAGAGCAATGGAATCTATGCCTGTAACACTAAGTCAATGGGGCAAAAAGTAGCAAACACCCCAGAAGTAGTAAATAGTAATTAGCACCCGCCCTCCTCCTTGCTTAAAAAAATTCCAGACCGTAGAAACACATCATTATTTTTATTTGTCCTTATCACGAGACCTACCTTCTTTTGTCTGCCAGCATGGACAGGTATAGATTGATGAGTTCCAGATAACTGGTAGGGGTTGTATAGTAGCGTCTCCTCAACTCGGCGTAGAAACTATCAGCCATAACGCTGACACTGGTATGGATCTCAACGCACATCTCAGAGATTTTACCCTGGCAGGAGTAAAGAGGGACGACACAATTTTAGTGTCTAATGTGATCATTAAAGTATATGATGCACTGCGGTAAATCGGGTATTACGTCGGTCCTTGGACATATTGAGATTTTAGTGTAAACTGAATGATGACACCAAAATCAAGAAAATATTAATTATGTAAGTTACTGAAATTTGTTTATCACATTTACTTTTAAGCCATTGCACAAATGAAATATTTCGGAGGAAAACCTCTTGTATCTCAAAATCGATAATGCCGAAAATATACCCAATCTGCCATCTGTTAACGTCTTCCACGCTACATTATTTTGGGGGGTTGCCTGCTCAAGCTACATTATTATTTATATTTTTCAAATTTCAATGTTGATGTTTTCAACTAATATTTTTCTAAAGCAAAATTTTACTTCCCAAATACGATGAACAGCGAATTTGGTCTGTAGTAATAGACCGTTCCTATACCTTACTTTCTATCCCAAATGGTTAGTCACAATTAGTTATGATTAATTAAATAAAATGTGCAAATTGGCACACTGTATATCTGTGGTGGATTGATCCAGCCGTAGCAGGAGTGGTCGGTTATCGCTGTAGCTGGAAACAGGTTAAAATATTACTACTCAATATGAGTTGAATGTGAACAGTTAGGAACGGCATAACTAGGAGCAATGTAATGACATTAGAGACTAACAAAATAAATACAGACTAATTGTACCGAGTAATGCAAGATCTAGAAGAGAAGTATGTATAAAGAATAAAACATATCAAATTTAAATATGTTTTCCGAATTAATAATTGACACGATCTAATGATTGTGTCTACCTGTGTTCGTGGGTAAATTTGAGGATATTTTTCTAAAAAAGATAGATTTGTAGAGGTCAGATAGTGAAAATGTTGAGCAAATGTCTGGTTCCCTGCCCTCTTTGAAGAACAAGATTATATGAGCCCCCCAAAAAAACCTAGCGGTAGCGCTCCCCCTGATTACTAACCTTCATTTCATCCTCACCAAGATCCACCTGTTCAAAGAAATAGGTTGACACGGAGAGCAGCGCCTCCTTCGGCCACTCAACAAACCAATCGATTGTGCAGCAATTGACCAGCGAAGGGAACATTCGACATCGGGCTCGGAATGAATCACCCACCGGGCTCATGCACAGCACGATGTGAAGATTCTTGCGGACACGGTTGATGAAGAAGTTAAATATCTCGTCTCGGTTGCCCTCAGAAATGCCGGCCTCTTTCGCGGCGGCCCGTGTTCCGATAATAACCCTCTCGTACTCATCGGACTCAAACAGATTGGGCACCTCACCGGAATTCAAGATGTTATTGATATCTTCCAGGAACTCCTCAACGACAATCTGTCAAAGGGGAAATGCGTGGTTTGTTTAGTTGAATGTCATAGATATGGATTGGGCGACCACATCACTATGTCAATTTGTAGGCTATGGATTTAAATTAATTGACTCAATAAAGTAGGCTATGTCTCTCATTAACAACTAAGGTGGATTTGTACGAACATAATTGTTTTCAATTTGCAAGGGACACTGTTCCCTTTTCAATAATTGGCCTACACAGAGCCACTCAAAGCGTTTGAAATACCAGTTTAATGAGAACTGAAACATAGCCACCATCACAAATGACCTTGTGATACTACTCTATCCACTGAAATATCCAGTAAGATTGAATCTGAATTAACAACCATTTCATTTTATTTTACAGTTATATTTTCTAGTAACAGTTAGCCGTTCAATAGCAGTACTATCGCACAGCTATGACAAAACTGTGCCTTACCCTACCTTAGAATTCACCATTTTAGAAGCAACCATGGAAGAGTACGTAATTGCAAGTCTATCTTAAAGTTAGGATTGTACAATATAATATATTTTATTTTACAACGAAAAAGGACCACCAAAGTGGAATACGTCTAAAGACATGTAAATTACAAGTTCACGTCAGGTGTCAGTCCAGTTAATAATTTGAAGTAAAAGTTGATATCCTTTTATTCAAATTGAAAATTACTAGCAGGGGAAAATCTTCATTTTTCAATTATTCAAGAGAGGGCGTTCTATAAACAGTAGTTTATTTCATTCATTGAATGGCAAGTTCAATCGTTCAACTCGTGAAATACATCTAACAATTGAACTCAAAACCATTCATCATTTGTATATTAATATTCCATTAATTATTAAGACTGAACTAGGTCTAAGCAGGACTAGGTCTAATATAATATCCCGCCATTCTCGAACATGTCGTTCATAACGGAAAGGATGTTGAAGAATCGAGGAGGAGTGATGGTTGTGTTTTCTTGACTTAAATTTTCATTAATTATTAAGCCTATAAGCTTATTTTGTAAAGTCAGCACAATTATCATACCCCATTCTTGAACCGGTCATTCAGGGCGAGGTAGGCGGTGGGCATTTGGATTGTGGATGCAGTTAATGTCTAACTAATTTCCCATTATCGTTTAGACATACATTATTCATAAATCGGCATAGCTAGGCCTATAGAATACCCCACCTTTCTTAGAATAGATAATTAACTTGGGACATCATGTGGCATGGGAAGGCAACTCCTTTGCATAATAATGTACATATCAAAGATGCTTGAAATTATTTTCAGCCAATACTCCGAGTATACACAATGCCATGCTGTTAGGGATACATTACGCGCACATCATCACAAAACCTGTTTCAATCTACAGATCTTAGGCAGTAAGTGGTGGCGCTATGCAGTTATTAAGACATGTTGTAGTGTGACGGGTAATGCATCGGACGGATGTAGATTACTAATTTAGACACACATTATTATAAAACCAGTTAGAATATGGGACCACCATCACAAAAGCAGCGTAAAGTATATTTTGGGGGAAATTGATATTAGGTTTTATAGTTAAGTTTGTGTTTTAAAAGTTATGGTTAAAATGTATAACAAAGAATGTTATTATGAATAATTAGTCATTATCTTACACATAGGCTACACTATACATGTAGTAGTATGTATTATCATGGAGTTATTAACTAGGGACTCAGCAGTTATAGAGTGAAGGCTAGTATGGAATTGATAATGATCATGGATACTCATAGGAGTTCCAATTCGCTCCATGCATACATTATAGTTCAGTACTGTAGCCTAGTGTATCATATGTGTGTGGAACAATAATTGACCACCTGACCAGCCTGGTATTGCAGTTCCATGGTACTGCAGTTTCTTGGTACAATCAGAGAGTTACAATTAGGTAACTAGTGTAACATAGTTTAATAAAGTGTTAAAATAAAAATTCAGCACTCTTTAACTCGAAACCAGGTATCTGATTCAAGCGGGTATTGGTTCTTTCCACAGAAGATAAAGCACTATTAAAAATTAGACCCAACATTTTTCTTTTCCTGGTAATTCCTAAAGTAGACATATTTCCATAATTTTACCTTTAATGGATTCATCATGCTGATAAGAAAATTTACTTTGAAATACGATTGTACTTTGACATACGATTGTACCTCGACGTGCTGGTTCTCAAAATCTCCATATCAAAGGCATATCAATCAAACTATACTTATTACGAATACAAAACCAACAAAATAAATTAGACTTCCAATAGTTTCGTCTACGATGGTCGCATCAAGATCAACCCAATCTCAATAGTCACTGAAAGGTGCCTTTGATATTTGAATATGGCATCCAAATTGTTAATGAGCCAACGGTGGTAGAATTACAGTTGTTTGGAAAAAATTGACCTTTGACCTCACAAGCCCATTTTTTATGTTTTTTTAACAAAAATAAGAAGTTGTTAAAAAAATATGAATTAACAAAAAAATTATATTAAGCCCTGCCAACTTGTTAATATGCGTCATACAATTTCCGAAACCACTAGGCTTCCTAAGTAACTCACAGAGTATCACCGTGCCGGATATTAGATAAAACAATCCTACAGTTCTTGAGGTACCGTGTTCACAAGCTATTTCTTGAGATTTTCGCAATAAGCCCTGCCCACTAATCAATATGTATGAGATCATCGCCGAAAACAATAGGCTTCCCAACTGACCCATAGAGCAGCCCTGTACCAAATATCAACTCGATCGGATTAACGGTTCTTGATTTATTGTGTTCACGAGCTAGGCGTTACACACACACACCCGCACACGGTTAACGCATATATTTCTTGTTAAACAAAAAATAAAAAATGCATTTCCTTTACTTCCGTAATAACTCAAAAAGTAAATTTGAGACATTCCGCCGTTTTTGTTGTGGTAGGTCACATATTCTATGATTTACCTGGGTATCTGTGAAAAGAAAGACAGTGTCCTGATTGTCCACCCCGGCCATCATGTACAACGTCTTAAGATCGTCGTGGAATGATGAGTAGTTGTATCCACGACACAGCTCAATTTGAAAGCACTTATAGCCACAGATGTGAGAGGCCAGCCGAGTCAGGGACTGTTTGCCCGTGCCACCAACACCCACCAAGAGAGCGTTACCTCGCTCCTGGCGAATAATACGGATTATTCTGTAAAGAAATGTAAGCAACAAGATAAGGCTATTTAATATTCTTCCAACGCGAACCACGTGGATATGGACCCCGAAGAGGAAACCCAAGGTAACCGAGGCCATGTGACGAAACAGGTGGGAAAAGGGAATAGAGAAACCACTTAGATATGGACCCGAATAAGAAACCAGAGATAGCTGGATTGATTAGTTTTCCTGGAGCTTTTCAACACAGAGCCGTAGAAAAACATCTAGTTACAATCATGGAGCAATTTATTTCCACATCCGACATAGGAATTGAGCCCCGGTCGGTGTAAGGTGAATTGTGTTACCACTTCACCACACTGATTACTCGCTGATCCATAACATGATAATAATTTCCCAAAGCCCATAATTGCCTAAATGTTCTCCTACCTCGGTATGGTAATTAAATGCCTACTTTTATTGACTCAGTATCTGGATACTGTTTTAATAAAACTTCTGGTGTAAACAATAGGAAACAGAGAAGCTATACAGGAAATACTGCACCAGAAAGTCACCCGCTGTGCATAAGTAATCCTTGTAAATACTGTGTTGTTTGGAAAAAAACGTTAAGTATTTAATCTAATTCGGTAATCTTTATTGCGATGAACATTGCTAATGAAGTGTGAGCACCAAGCCCTTCAGATGAATTATGGCATGAATTATGGCATGGACTCTGCAGAGTAATTTGTGTCACTCAAAAGTCAACAAGCCCATGTGGCACAATAAACAGACAAAAGGGTTGGAGAAAACTAGAGTACCATGACAAATCCTACAGTTCCAAGCATGACAAAAATAATTTCCATGTCCAAATGGGTAATTTGAAGCCTGGACCCAGTGGTGCAAAGTGAATAGCTTTACCACTACACCACACACATATGTTCCTATTTGACAGATATCACATAGATATGTCATAGCTTGGTATTTAGATATTAAAATAAAGAACTAAAAACAATTATTATATGTCACCAAAGATTGAATAGACGATTTGCATCTAATATTTATAATTAAGTTATATAATTTAATATAATATACAATCACTTAGAAATATGAATCTCCATAGGACTGCTGTATTATTGCACAATTGCCAACATACTGAAAATGATGACAAAACTACAAGAAATATAGAGGTTCTTCATGGAAGTTGCCATTGTCCACAGCCAATCATCATCATCCGTTTAATCAGCCAATCAGCAATACAATGGTGTACCCAGTAGTCATGGATCTCTATATATTATAAATACTGGTAATTTGATGAAATGACATCATATGCAGAACCTCTATAGACTGTCTTGTGTTGCCAAGATATACAATTGCATGCTTTGCATACAATTTTTACAAACTCGTATTGTGTTATTATTTATATTTTCATGGCTTTGAGAATTTTTTTGGGAAAATAAAGACGTCAAATGGCAGAATTCATCCTATAACCACACACATAATTAACTACAAATTGAAAAATTTCAATTGGTTTCCTTGTCTTAATGATGCAAACTTTGTTATCATATGAAGTAACGAAGAAAGATTAGAGGAAGACATAAATATAGGATTATTTACTAATAATTAAATGCATATTAATTACTGTAGTCACCTTGAGACATGTTGGACGGCGTCTATGAAGAAAACCAGTCTCATTTCTTTAGAGGAGCTCATGTTGTAGTCGTCTAAGTACTAAAGAAAGAGATAAGAAGTGAAAAATAATTGACAATAATTATTGTAAATAGGGTTTATTCAAATTCAAATTGTTACATGTCTCAATTTCTAGTATAATAACTCCCTAAGATGTGCGAGAGAGAACACACCCACTAATTGCTGAATCATTGGCCAATATGGTGAACACGATATTGACGTTACATTTGTTTAACAGTAATCGGTGGCGCTATACAGATGGTAAGACAGGTAGGTAGTGTGGTGGGCAAGGTACTAAAGTAGACTATACTCACTAACTGCTGTATATCCAATATGGTGAACATGAATGGAGATAAACCCTTCCTTCATATAGATTGATTGAATAGATTTCCTGGTCAATTTCAACACAGTTGATTGATTGATTATGTATACTGGCCCTTTTCAACGCATATCGTTTCCTCTCCCCCTCTTAGTCAGATAGTCAACTCTTTTCCCCAATCACTTCATTTGCTTGCTGACTTCTCCCATGTTGACTCGTTGATACCAGTGGCTTTCATGTCGCTCTTGAATACGTCTTTGTAGCCAAGGAAATCCGGGGTAAATGTGAAGTTTCCAATCACCAATTTTCAAATCCCTGATCTTAGAGTATATTGAACAAACTGGTGTATTAGTTCAGTAACCAATTCTTTGTTGCATTTCTTGTCCACATAACCCGTTCCCTACTACAGGCGGTCGCGGCCACCAAGTGATGCCCGACTGCTCCTACTACCGGCGGATCTATCCACCGCAGCTATATAGTGTACAGTTTTTGAAAATTTTAAAAACCTGGTTGTAACTTTAACCATTTGGTATAAAAATTATTTATATGATGGTGATCTGTTTTTTCAAAGTACAATCTTACCTTACAATGTGTGATTTGAAAGAATTGACAGTGAAATTTGAAGAAAAAATAATGTAGCATGAGCATTTATTGAATGATTATTAGTTTCATAGCATTTTCAGCACAGAGATTATATGAGCCACCAAAGCCATTAAGCTAAAGCTACTGGAATATAATCATCATATTTATCCTTGTAAAATATAAGTTGAAAACATCAACGTTGAAACGTAAAGAAAAAATAATGTAGCCTGAGCATTTATTGGTTGATTAAGTTTCCTGGCCCTTTTCAACGCAGCGGTTATATGATCCACCCGAAGTCATTAAGCTAAAGCCACTGGAATTAGTCACCATATTTTACCGTACAAAATATTAGATGAAACCATTAACATTGAAATTTGAAGACAAAAAATAATGTTGCATGACCACTCATTGATTGATTAAGTTTCCTGTCCTTTTCAGCGCAGACGTTATATGAGCCACCAAAAACATATGCTAAACTCACTGGAATATAATGATCATATTTTTCTTATGAAGTAAGAGTTGAAAACATCAAAGATTTTGACATACCAGTTACAGCCGCTGGAATACAATCATGAGCAAGTAGGACCAAACATAATCTAAATGGGATAAGGGTAAACAATCATCACTACATAAAAGCCAGATCGACATAGAAACTTCCGGTACACATTGGCGTCAATTCCGGCATAATTTATTATTATCTGTCAACCTTTAGTAAGCAACCCATACATTCAATCGTGCAGAGTGATATCTTTGCACTACGGTTTAGACATTTGACCCCAGAGTGACCTCGCCAAAAAGGCACAGAAAGTTTGAATGTTGAACTGTTATATTCTTACGTCTTGTAAGACGCCCTGCAGTTTCTCCATCTTATCAATGTCTTCGTAGCATCTGTCTTCTGCCGCCGCTCCCATCTTCATGAAGTCACCAAAGATGATGGGTGTTTTGGCAAACGACTCGGCGGTCACCTGCTGGCTGAAGTGTTTGCCAGACATCTCGGCTAGCATCTCATTGAAGTAGGTCTTGTCGTCGTTGTTGATGAGCCGATCGTGAAAGATGCGCTGACACTCGTGGCAGAACAGTCGGAAGATGGTCTTCTGGTCCCGGATGATGCCGGGGTCCGCCTGCAGTACTCCTGAAAGATACATACGAGATGGATTGACTTTACTATCCCTGAAAGATACATACGAGATGGATTGACTTTACTAACCCTGAAAGATACATACCAGATGGATCGACTTTACTAACCCTGAAAGATACATACCAGATGGATTGACTTACTAACCCTGAAAGATACATACAAGGTGGATTGACTTTACTAACCCTGAAAGATACATACCAGATGGATTGACTTTACTAACCCTGCAAGATACATACCAGATGGATTGACTTTACTAACCCTGAAAGATACATACCAGATGGATTGACTTTACTAACCCTGAAAGATACATACGAGATGGATTGACTTTACTAACCCTGAAAGATACATACCAGATGGATTGACTTTACTAACCCTGAAAGAAACATACCAGATGGATTGACTTTACTAACCATGAAAGAAACTTTACTAACCCTGAAAGATACATACGAGATGGATTGACTTTACTAACCCATTTCAACGCAGAGGTTATATGAATCGCCCAAGATACATAAGATTACGGATGCAATTTATATTCCCGCTAAATATATCCATGGATTAAAAAAAAAAATATATAGAAGAAGTTTAATTAAGCGATTGATTGATTATGTTTCCTGGCCCTTTTCAACGAAGAGGTTAAATAAGCCACCTAAAGCCTTTGATGTATCACTTAGAGCCACCGATAGTCTGAAGATGGTCTTCTGGTCACGGACAATGCCGGCATCCGCCTGCAATACTCCTGAAAGATACATGCAAGATTGATTGGAAATGGTCAGCTCTGCTTGTTGGTCACTTTTGCAGATTAGAATAAATTTATATAAGACAGACCGTTTCTTTATAAATAGTTAAATTGTAAATGCTTAGGCACTCCTTGATCTTGTAAGTTCATTATCAAACAAGACAGACCTTATTTACCCCATCAAAATTTATGGTGTTGATATTAAAAATATTTTAAAGGCAAATCACATTCAACTGATATTTTTTGTTATATTTATAAATGCATTTATCATACCTTGTACACATTTTGACAGATCTCTCAGATTGAAGACGTAGTGAGATTTTGCCGGTGTCGGAAGCAGATCTGTTTTCATTCTGGCATAAATTTCAACTGCCGCACTCACAATGGATCCTGAACATCCCTTCACGTCAGCTGGGAATTCATGTAAGAAGCCATTTATGATAGACTAAATAGAGAAACAAAATAATATAAATTTAAAACAGTTGATTCATAACTTTGTAATGGATCCTGAACATCCCTTGACTTCAGCTGGAAATTCATGTAAGAAGCCATTGGTGATAGACGAGAGAGAGAATATTATATAATTTTAAACGAGTTGATTCATAAATTATTAACGGAACTTGAACATCCCTTGACTGTAGCTATTAAAAGGATAGTTCACCCACATTTCAAAATAATTTAGAAAATGAGCGAAAATAAGTTAAAGGACAAGTCCACAGGATTATTTAAACTGACATACGGATGCATAATAATATAAAACAATCAATAAAGCAGACA
>JAODAI010063671.1:0-12012 GCA_027575025.1 Scotoplanes globosa | reverse complement strand
AGTGTAACGAGATATTATGACTAGGTCATTACAATCATCAACTTTTACATGAAGACAACTTCCTACAATAATATGAAGTGTATAAATGTTGTTAAGAACATAATTATCTTTCATCATTTGATGTAAAAATATATGATGTAGGTGAAAATTTGACAAATTCACATGAAAAACGTGTATCGTGTAACCGTGTAATGCATCACATTTATCAGAGTGTGGCATGTGCACTTTTCAATTGAGAATAACTTTAGAAATTTCAATGCAACCTTATGTCACATAACATATCACCTGTCGACAATTTTGTTGTCTATCGAACGCGAAAGGTCTAACATTGATTAGAATAGCCCTATATCCAGTTAGATTAAAAATAAATCGGCGTCCGTGGTATCCGCAGGAACTTTTTTCTTGTCGCCGATCGGCGACCGTGGTCCTGAGAGGGTTAAATATTCATGTCACGTTATGGCCAAAACAATTAAATATCCCTGTCACGTTATGGCCCAAACAATTAAATATCCCTGTCACGTTATGGCCAAAACAATTAAATATCCCTGTCACGTTATGGCCAAAACAATTAAATATCCCTGTCACGTTATGGCCACAACAATTAAAGATCCCCGTCATGTTTTCGCCAGATTTTATTTAATGATTTTCAACAACGATGTTATATGAGCCATCAAAAATGTACTTTGGCAACTTTAAGACTAAAACATTTGAAAGGGAATTTCCTCTTTGATTATCTTCCAGAAAGGGATGGATTTGATATTCTTGGGATGAAATCTTTCCTTCATAACTAAAAAACAATAGAATATACGATCACTTATTTTGTCACAGTGACATGCCAATTTGGTATTAGTACAACATTATGTCTCTACTAGCTAAAAAAGGGAAAGGACTTATATTTCATGATTGCATAAGTCCAACGCTCTATCAACTGAGCTAACCATTTAATTGCAGGTCATATAAACTTTTCGTAATTTATTGTATGCAAAATCTCATTGTACCCCTAATCTTTTGAAGGGAATCCTATACCATTGTGTGCTGTCGCCGTATAGCACCCTGATTGTGATTATATTTGACATAAATTTGAGTAAATTATCATTTAAGATTAATCGTTTTTGTAACAGTACAAAACTAAAAGTATTTCTAAAGCAGTAGTAATTATGATCTTTTCTGCTGCAGCGTTCAACATTGAAACTAAATAATATGAACACAAAATTTGCCCCATTTGGTAGGCCTACTTGTGTATAAAGGACTGTATATTGCAGGGATTATTCATTTATTCCTTTAAATAGGCATAACTGCCTTATGTTGAAATCAAAAGCACCGATTGACCAATGTGGAGTCAAATTTATGACAGTTAGCAAAGTTTATCCTGCGAGGAAAGTTGATGAGGGTCCAATATACTTGGTAGGCATCAGTAGTTTAATGATTAGTCTGGTCCTCCGGTTCCTGTGAAGAAAGGCCCCCCTGGGGGGACACACTCTCGATGCTGAAGTCATTTACTTGGAGTGGGGTCAAGGGGCCTGCCTCTGCATTCTAAGTGCTTTCTAAGCTGTCAAACCCTCGTAATTTAAAGTGTTTGGCAGCTGGCAGTATTTAACGTTGATTTAGAAAACGTGCCGTTCCTATAACAAATGTACCCGTTTTCTGTCCATCAGTGCAGCGGTGGACCACCCTTGGTCGGGGCCCCCCGAGCCAGCCCGGTCCGAGCCCACTGATATGCATAGCATGTTGGTGCTGACCCAGTGGGTGACCGGTAGCCATATGTCAGGATCCTGAAAATAATTTGCTACGGACAAAATATCAGTGAAACGATTATTACCTTATGTCGGGTTCCGAAACATCAAACTTCTGAAAAATCCTGTCCAGGTCGTTTTCGATGTGCTGAAATAGAAAAGAAAGATTATTGCACTTAAACGTAGAAGATAAACGGGAAGGCCGTCAAACACATTGCATGCAGTTTCCCAGTATATTTTACGGGGACGCTGTTCTAATTATGACGAAAACAACATTTTGCTATACTCACAGCACAGGCTAAACAGACCTTAATTTATAAGGAGCACCGGCACGATCGCGCTCCAAGGCGCTCCTGAAAAGTGCTCAGAAGAGCAATTGATTGATCTCGTAAAAAAAGGGTTTTTTGTAGCTTTTTTTTCTGTAGGTAAAACTCATGTTACTATGCTAATATTGGGCCCAAATCGCAACGTGATATTAATGATATATAGTCTGTTACATTTAGCCCTATTGTGCAAAAGCATAGCCCAGAAAAGATGTTTGAAATGTTCAGGAGAGCAAAAAGCTCTCCTTAATCTCCCAGGAGCTGAAAAAACTGCTCTCCTGAGATTCTCATACATGAAGGTCTGCTAAAGTTTTTTTTTTTACCTCTTTACTGTGCAGTGAAAGTGAATATGACTTAAAAATCATAATTACAGTCTAATTCAGTGACAGAGTGCAGCAAGTGAAAGTCAAAACAAACAGACTTGGGGACGTATTCACAAAGCTTGCGTACGGCAAGTCTACCTACGCAACGTAATTTTCCTAGTTTTATTCGTAACTTTATGAAAACCCAATGGCTGGCGTAACGTTGATTTTTCTGTTAAATTTTGTTGAAGAAATAACACTTACCGGTCCCCGGAGAGATGGATCATTTCAAGATATGGGAAATCCGGTTGTAACACATTATAAGGCTTTGATAAGAAATTAAAGGCTTAACTTAGAGTGGCAATAATCAACGACTTTTCGAGTTAATTTCTATTCAAGTGAGACACTGTCAAACTTATGCGTTCTACGTTGTGATATAAAGTTCAATGTACAGGCTCAATGTACACACAGTGTGCAGGCAGTGTGTTATGATACATTTCTAAAGAATTATCATAACAAAAGAATTGCCTATGAATGTGGTTTGAAGCCTTTCTAAAGAAAACATCAAAGAAGTAGGGGTAAACTAGATAAACAAACTGTCACTTCTTTTACTCCTTTGGTAGGCATACACAGTGTAGGCTACGAACTTCGTACAAAGGTTTTGTGAATAGCACTTTACAAATTTTGTAGGATTTTTGGCGTCCAAACTTTCCTGCACAACTCTTTGTGAATAAGGCCCCTGTCAACTGGTCAACCAACAGCAACGCCAATGCATATATAGCTGCAGTTGACCTACATTGTGACACAACAAAGCAGGGATTACCACAGGAAGTACACCTATTGTTCACATTTCCTGTTTTAGTAGAGATATAATACATACAGACCTGTACATTGCTCAACCAGTAACAATGCCAATGCATATATAGCTGCAGTTGATCTACATTGTGACACAACAAAGCAGGGATTACCACAGGAAGTTCACCTATTGTTCACATTTCCTGTTTAGTAGAGCTGTAATACATACATACCTGTACATTTGTCAACCAACAGCAACACCACTGCATATATAGCTGCAGTTTACCTACTTTGTGACACAACAAACCAGGGATTACCACAGGAAGTTCACCTATTGTTCACATTTCGTGTTTTAGTAGAGATCTAATACATACAGACCTGTACATTGCTCAACCAGTAACAATGTCAATGCATCCCTGCTGTTGATCTACTTTGTGTCACAACAAAGCAGGGATTACCACAGGAAGTACACCTATTGTTCACATCTCCTGTTTTAGTGGAGCTCTAATACATACAGACCTGTTCTTTGGTCAACCAATAGCAACACCACTACATATATAGCTTCAGTTGACCTACACTGTGACACAACAAAGCAGGGATTACCACAGGAAGTTCACCTATTGTTCACATTTCCTGTTTTAGTAGAGCTCTAATACATACATACCTGTACATTGGTCAACCAACAGCAACACCACTACATATATAGCTGCAGTTGACCTACATTGTGACACAACAAAGCAGGGATTAGCACAGGAAGTTCACCTATTGTTCACATTTCCTGCTTTAGTATTTCACATAGGACTACATATCAGTATTGTCTTCTCCATGTATTCGTTAATACTGTCGTACGCAATGACAGAACAGTGCAACTCCAAAATGTTGAGTTTGAGTTATTATTACTAAAACGTGGAAATTATCTTGCACTCTGCAACCGAGTGTAGTATGGGGATAATTTGTTCACTACTACATTCATATTGGTAATATGGTTGATATGTATAAAGGGGCCGATCATTATGCGACGGGAGAGTAGAACATTTTAGCAAGAAGTACCACATCACATACCTGCACCATCATACTGTGTGGAGTTGCACCCTTGATCAGTGCATACTAGACTGTCACTTGCACCCAATACACTGGCGTTGTGTTGTTAATTCACCAATGTAAACCTGCATACCTAACGTACACTTTACACTCGCGGAGATCGCGCATTCCCACGCCCTGATGACAACACTGCATTAGATGCGCCTTGGTTTTATGAATAAGAGGACGTCAAAATATCAATTTGGAAAAAGTGGAGTTTATACACGGTTCTTGCATCGCACGGCAGAATAGTAGCGCCACTGTTTTGCGGGGTAAAAAAATGAAAAATAAATGAATGACCTCGAATAGCACCCTAGATGACCGTTAACCTCAAATTTCCGGCCACCCCATATGCACCCCCCGTGCCCGATGATCGTTGAGCCCGAGTTTCGTCAAAATCCGCCGATGATAGTATGGGACGAAGCAATTTCAATCAATTGTTGACAGATAGAGAGACAAATATTCAGATTGCAATAGCTAAACTCAGCACGCTGCTGGGTACGAGCCAAAAAATGAAAATGCTGTGTTTTTCCGTAGAAACAGGTATTCTGTGATCCGTGGCATATTCTGTGATCACGGAACATCAGGCGTCTTTCAGTTTAAAGATATCTATTTCCGGGTTAGTTAGTATAGGCCTACCTATAATTGCCTTATCTATGACGCATGTGAGTAAGTCAAAGACTCTTCTCCTGGTACTCGTTGGTGCTCCATAGTTTCAAGATGTATCGGTCACATGCACTATCGGTCACATGCAGTACTAAGGGCACAACGATTCTTCGCGATTGGGTTTCGTGGGAGAAAAGGGACAAGTGATGGTCTGTTCTCACTTAGACAGTTGGTGGTAAAGAAGCTCGGGAAGGTTTATGATACTGTACCTCGGGAATTAATTATGTCTACGTTGAGGTGGATGGATATTCCGGAAGAGGTAATCAGGATGTTGGAGGGTCTATATGATGGTACAAAGGGTAGGGTTTTGGAAAAATAGGTGATGTCAGAAGAGTTTGGGGTAAACACCAGGCTCAGACAGGGTAGTGCCCTAAGTCCATTTTTACTATGGTAATGGAAGTTATTAGCAGGAAAGTCAATACTAAGAAGGTCCTGCAAAAGCTTTTATACGCCAACGATCTGGCAGTAGTTAGGGAAAGCAAGCAGGAGTTGCAGGATGTTTTGATAGAGTGGAAGGATTTATTTGAGAGACATTGGTTATGTATGAGCCTGGATAAGACAGACATCTTGTCAGTGGGCTCGCAGCGTCAAAAAGTGGACATAACCCTAGAAAGTAATCAAAAAGAGACAAAACTAGTAAAATCAAATTTGTGAACACCCCATAGGGATGGACTACCCAGCGACCATTAACGCCAAATTATGTTCATCAAAATCAGTTGCAAAAAATATTTTGAATAGTGGGTTAGAAGTCTCTTTAACATAGCGATTGGAGGTTAGGGCTATGGGTAGAGGGAGATAGAGAGCTCTGGCCAATGATCTGGCATGTCAGCATGTCAGTTAGTGCATTTTTCCTCACACCCTTGTTGGGATCCAAGAGAGAGACAAAACTAGTAAAATCAAATTTGTGAACACCCCATACGGAGGGACTTCCCAACGACCATTAACGCCAATGTTCATCAAAATCCATTGCATATTTTGTGGATTTGAAATCTCTAACACTGCTACCTACCTGTATTGTTTTCTCCAGGTACTCGTTGGTACTCAGTAGTTTCAAGATGTCTGCCTCCGTGTCCCGCACATTCTGCTCCAGATGATTACAGACTGAACTCGGAACAAAGTCACTCTTCAAGTCGACCCGAACAGACTGGATTTCATCCAACCTATGATAGTTTAAAACGATTCAAATAAAAATAAATAATAATTGTTCCGTCTTTGAAATTAATGTTGCATTCGCAAGTCCAAACACCTACCCACCAGATCAGATTGAGCTTTTGATCCTTTGACCTCGTTTTCATATAGTCGATCTGCAACGACGTCAAACTATTGCGACACACCTTAATACCAGCAGCCATATTGGTGGTCACGCTATAACAAGGGGACAAATCAAGACAACAACCCTGTTTACAGCCAATCAGCAATACTGTACTAATGATTATGCAAAGTGACCTTCACGTGCGCTCCACTGTGACGTCACGTGCAGAACCTCTATATGTATATATATTAAAAAGATCATACAAAGGTCATCCAAAGGTCAAGAGCCAAAATTCTCCAAAATTATTTAAGCGGATGTATTTCGCATAGACGAACACAGTTCTCAAAATTGCAATCTCTTGAAATACCTTTTTTACAAGATACAGTTTCTTTCACAACAAGTGATTGACAAGCCAAAAAAAATATTTTCTGCTACGAAAGTTTGTGATCCAAGATGAAAAAGTCCTGAAAAAGTTCTGAAAATGATAACACAGTTTTTACCTCTGTGGTCCTGAAATGACCTTAGACCTGCCTGGAAAATAGCAACCTTGTACTCCTTTAGGTCAATTTCCATATCAAGTATGAATTTTGGTGAAGCTGTGTTTTTGATGGGTACCACGTGTCGGGAGCCAGATGACATAAACATACGTACACACATTACCACACATACGACCATGATAGCACAAATTCCAAGTGCCTTCCTCAGGGAATCGAAAATGAGCATATTATATAAAGTGGTGTGATTTAAACAAATTTTGAGAACTTCCAAAACACTTTATGCTCCTTTAAATAAATGTACAGTACTACACATATCCATCCATACCTGCTTGGAGTACAGATGATCTGCATGTTACATCATTTCATCAAATTTAGCAGTATTATAATATACAAACACCCACGACTAGGGCCTAACCATTGCTGATTGGTCGATTAAACAGACGACGTCGACGATGATTGGCGGTTGATCAGATCATTTCAATTTTCAAATGTTGTGCAGAAGGTATATTGATACAGGTCCTTGCGCACTTAAAAGGATAGTCCACCCTCATTTCAAAATGATTTAGAAAAAGAAGGAAAATATGTTAATACTATATCAAATTTGAAACTTTACGTAAATTACAATTTCAAGAAATCACAATTTGTAGACGTTATTTAGTTCTCATTAATTTGAAAACAAGCCTCTGATGTATTGTACTCAGTTTGGCATACTGATACACAGCATCAAGCATCTACCGTATTGACGGTGCAGTAGCGTATGCGATGCGTGTGCATAATGCACGTATACGCGCACTATACCGACTAATATGCATTTTCAAAACTTAGCGGCAATTTTCATTCCTTTAAATTCACCATAATTTCTATATTCTTCTTGGTGTTTGGAATTGATTTAGGATTTGGGTGAATTATGAGGTTTATCTGTACATCAAAATTCCTCGTTTATTCCTCGATACGGAACTTACACATTAAGCCAATGCCAACTTTCTTCCAGTAATAATACAACAATACGCCACGATATCAGCGGCTCAAGAGGATGGCTCAAGAGAATGGCTCGTTCCTAGCGTGCAAGGTTAGGACCTTGTTTTATCGTTTCTTCATGTTCTGTACGTACATTTTTAGCAAAAAGTATATGCATTGAGGATAGACTATTCCTTTAAGTGCCTACACAGTTTAGCACCCACTTATTTAACAGAATTAATAGAAGTGCAGTAATCCCCCCAAAAATCTACAAGATCATTCAAGGATTTATTTCCTTGGATTCTTTTCACTAGTCATCGTTTGCAAAAATAAATGAATAGGTTTCCAGGCCCGTTTCAACGCATATGTTCTCAGAATATAACTGGTTATGGAATCTATATAAACAACTATACAGTACTTACCGTCCTTACAATATTACTAAACAGTATAACTCTATACAACTGACCTATATAATTAGCAAACTTTTGGCTCCAGTCTCCCTTGATGACGTCACTCCCCTAGATTTTAATAATAAAGGCTTAGGATAGTCACCGATAGGTTTGAAGAAAAACTTGCATAGTTTTCTTCATGGATATATTGTTAATTTTCGTTAGGCATATCGGAATTTAATTTGGGCGTATTTAGCGAGAGCTTAGGCCTGTAGCCTAGCTTTCATTTTTTACGTAGTAGCCTAACTCTATCGAGGCTAGCCTTTTAGACGTTCAGGGTTCAAGAGTTCTTCGAAGTCTGACAAGACTACATGTAATTGAGACTATCTACAATCATTTACAGGTTGTTTCTAATACATCACAAATTTGTGTTTCAGGAAAGGATATTATTTGGTGGTGTATTTTTATTTTCTTCGTTTTCGTGGAACTTAAAAAAAATGTTTAAAAAAAATCACGATGTCGCTATGGCGGGAAAGAAACGCTGCAAGGATTGCAACTCGTTTATCCCGCATAATTTGGACGGCCATGCAACTTGTCCTTTCTGTCGAGAGTGTTCCTTTGCGGATCAGTGCAGCTTCTGTGTCAGTGTCACCTTCACAGAGAAGCAGTGGACCTTAATCGAGACGTGGAGGAACTCCAGAACGCAGGATAAGGGTCCAAGGAAGACTTCCAGGGATGCTAAGAAGTCCTTACTATCTAACTCTTTTCCTTCATCGGATAAAGCAAGATGTTCTACATCGGAAAGATCCAGGACAAGCGGGCGAAGGAAGTCCAGCAACCAGTCTAGAAGCTTGGTACGTGGATCTGTGACGACAACTCCAGGACCCCAGCGCTCAGGAGGTTCCTCTGTTCCTCAAGGGTGCCAGAACGAGCATTGGAGGCGGTCTCGTCTAATGAAGTACCTACGGCTAATGATGTCCCGGAAGCAGTGACCTCTGTCCATGGTTTGAAACCCACGCCGACCGGTGAGGTAGCTTCAGATGAGAGAGCAATTATTTCACCACGTAATGCTATTACGCGGAGGCCAGAAATAGCTCGTCATAAGAGTACTGATAGTAGACTACTATCGCAGTTTGCTCAAAATCATGATCCAGTCCTTCAGGACAACACCTCAGATGACACGTCCCGCTCCGGTTTTACTGGAGGGTATTCTGGAGCGTTAATGAATTATTTCTTTGAATAATTTTCCACATTGTTTTTATTCCAAGAAAATTAATTTTGCATAACAATTTTTTGGGGGGGAATTAATTTGGGGGTGCTGAGCAATCCAAATTCAGGTGAATGCCTTAACGGATATTTGGTGTTTCATGCTAAGTTTTGCGTTGCGTCCACTCTTCTTCATGTCATTCATTTACATCAATGATTGTTCTAACCATATTGTGAACGTTTGTCCCTATAGCGTTAGGGCTGGAGCCTGTGAGATAATTCTGTCTAAATACAGTAGTACTGTACATGAATTTGAACACTTTAGTGGGCGAAGGCCTGAATAGTTAGAAAGGGACACTCTCATAGGAGAGTTATGTTTGAATGGCATATAATGAAGAAGACAGATCAATTATGACACATACTACATGTATATGAAGACGTGTATATCAATTGTGACGGGACCATTAATCGTTACAAAGTGAAATGTGGTTCGAATTAAAGGTAATATATAATATGTAATTATTGTATGGTCGTTTAAAAGTGAATTGTGTTGTGCCATCCTTCATGCATCTCATTTCTCTTTTCCTTTTCTGCTTTTAAAAGTTAGGATGGAGTATTATATCATGGAGTGTATGGGGAGGATTTGGGTGGCGATATAGTGTGGCGTGACTAGGGAGTGACGTCATAGGGGAGTGACATCATCAAGGGAGACTGGAGCCAAAAGTTTGTTAATTATATAGGTCAGTTGTATAGAATTATAAAATACTGTTTAGTTATTGTAAGGACGGTAAGTATAGTTGTTTATATAGATTCCATAACCAGATACATTCTGAGAATTTCTTGTTTAATGCCAAGTTGGACAGATCACTGTGCTTTAGGTTTAACTACCAGTAATTTTACAATGCTAAAAGACTACCAAAATGGGAACTTCACATCATGAAATTAATAAATTTGAAGTCTAATTTTGTTTTTATATTTGTGGTCTAACAGGTGTTTACAATAATGTTTTACACCAAATTTAAAGGTTACTGATTTCTTTGACCTGGGTCTATAAAGTTAAATGCACATCACCTTTTCTGAAAACGGGCGTGCTTACATTTGCGTTCCCCCAGTCCCCCCGGGTAGGCTAGCAGAAATTACCGATGTGCTGAAAATATTAAACTGCAAGATTAATTAATCAATCTGTATTTTCCACGGTAGTGGAAAATGAAACACTCCTAAATTGTGTATTTTTGTCTTCTTTTCCAGCACTGTGACATCTATTGTGATACAGGAACATGTCCGACAGATGCTACTACTGATGAAGATCTGTTACGGAGACATTACGCTGACAGAGTATGAGGATCCATTTCTTAAGGAACATGTGCAGCACATAGCAATAGTTGACACAGAATTAACTGGGGGAGGGAAGCAGGTATTATATGTGACCCACTGTATGAAAATCAGGCATGTGTCGCCAGATTTAATTTTACATAATCAGCAATTTAACCGAAATATAAAAATGGTCAAAAACTTTAAAAAATGTTATTGTGATAAAAATATATTTTTTTTTATTATTTATTTAAGCTTGAACGTTGAAAATGATAAAATATGATTTTTGAAGCAATTTTTTTTCAATGATTTGGTCACATAATTAGTGCAATTATTACATTTTAGGGTTATTTTTCTTAAAATGAACATTTGTAAATATGGATATGAGTGATATCAATTTTGATAACTCAACGAAGGAACATCTTACTCACTTGGTTTTAGGGCCATTTTAAAAGTAATCAATTATAGATACTGGAAACCATCTCAATTTATGATTTTTTGTCAATATCACTGGTTTTGATAGAATGGGTCACATTACTTTTATCATGTATGTGGAATCCATTGGAATGCCGACCATTCGCGTACGCAATACATATTAATTATTATTATTAGAGAGAAGTCTAGATAGCCCAGTCCAGTGGTAAAGACAGGGCCTCGTGATTGTGAGATTGTGAGTTTGAATCCCACCGCTGCTGTTGGTTGCTGCTGGCGTGTATCCTTGAGCAAGGTCTTGATTACTCTATAGCCACCTTGATCCACCGAGGGCTGTTGGTTGACGTTAGGAAGGGCATCCGATCACACAAAGGACTACACCGCTTCTGAAAAGCCCTTGCGTTATTTTGAGGCACCATCTATTTTTTATTTCAACATTTCATGTCAGGGTAACTTCTTTAGCCATTGGCAAATCTCCCAAAAGGCCATGTGACGCAACAAACGGACAAAGGGATAGAGGGGAAAACGAGCCCCGGTCGCAGTGGTGCAAGAGCGTAGCGCTTACCAGTATGCCATAGCCTACTCCTATAAGCCCCGCAAGGGGAGTGACAAGATGTTAAAACAACTTCATTACGACCAACGGCCAATGCGAGCTACTCCTTTAGCTGTGGCTTACTGTACTATGCTGCCTTTATTACGCAGTCTTTACTATGTTTTTACCTTTGCGAACCTGTAGTTTCAGCATAATGTATTCATAAATATGTTTTTTTAAAGCACGCTGTTACAATTAGAACAATTGCCTGAAAATTAAATTCCTATAGGCCTACTGATGTTTGCTAGTGTACCAACTTACCGTATGTTCTGCTCATCATTCTTCAATCCAGACTTGAAGTGACAACGTTGTGAAGGCTATAAACTTACGATCCATAATATGTGGGATTGACTCCCACCGTTTCTTGGATTTTTTAAAATTACAAATGGTGATCCTAAATCCAGCGTGTAATTTTAAGGGTAGTCCCGTCGCCCGAGACTACCAGAATTGTGGAAGGACTACCCAAATTTGGCAAAA
>JAODAI010063560.1:0-12013 GCA_027575025.1 Scotoplanes globosa | reverse complement strand
TAAAAATTGAAAGAAAATATTATGTTGTTATGGTTTTATACAGAAAAATGTGAATTTTGGTCACCTACGTGACGTGTTAACGGGGGTCCCCCTTTTCTTGGAAACATCCCAATTAGAACAAAACCTGGACAAACTGGTCAAGAATGTCTTTTAATTAAAATAACTATGAAAGATTACATTACTTAAATGTTAGCTAGTGGAATTATATGAAATAATAAAACCCCACTTGACATGATGTAGCACATACCAAAACATGTAGTGTTGCCATGGTGATATACTATTTACGCTTTAATTTTTTTAGATTTTTTATTTTTTATTTCCACAAATTTAACTAGTATACTACCACTTCCCAAAAATAAAATTGAGATTCAATGAACTTGGAAATATCATAATTATGCCATTGTCACATCGGCGTGGAATCGCTGATATATATATATATATACATAAATGTGGGTGTATGGCAGGACTGTCCGTTCGACTATGAATATTACTGTATCTTCTTATCATTGGCAGGATTGTCAACATCGCCCCTCGACGCTTCGGCCCAAGACGTTTCCGACGATTCGATGATACACCAGCGGGAAGCCAGCTTACGTCAATCACAGCAATTACAACAAACGAGATCGACCCATTCCAATAATGGTCGCCAGTCCTCCGAATATGATTGGTTGACAGATGCCTGGTCACTTATGAATAACCATTTAAGCGATTTGGAATTGACCAACAGCAGTACCAGTCCAGTTTTAAACGAAGATGATGTAAAATATATATCAAGTTTACAGTTAGATTTAACTTCCGATGTTGACTCCTCGGGAGATTTGTTGAAGAAATTGAACAAAAATATACTTGGGACCCTGTTATCGACATTGAGCCGTTTCGATTTCGCAACAGTTCATGACGTCATACTCTCGGATGACGTCATGACTTTATTAAAGCGAGCGAATGACGTCGGCGATATATTGGATGCTATATTATTTGTGTCAAATGGAACAGCTTCAAATACAAACGGCTCAAATATTAACGTCGATGAATATTTGAAATTGTATATGAAAACTTCTGATATATTATCTAATGACCGTATATACCGCCCTTTATTTCTATCAATTATGAGACTCTTATCCAATGATGCATTGGATGGCATGAACAAAAACAGCAATGACACCATGCCAACAGACGGCAGCATACATTCGAGAAATAGCAGCACACAATTCCTCGTTGATTTGACGAGGAATCCATCAAATGGCGTAGAAAGTAGCGTAATGAGAGATTTTGAAAAGTTTATAGAAATAATTTATTCCACCTTAACTAAATCGGATAGATTCAACAGAAACAATTCTGATTCAAAAGAACACTGGCTTATTCTAGCTTTAATGGATGATGTTTCACTGGGGGCTGTTGTAGAATTGATAGGCAATGTCAATGAACTGCAATACAATCTTTTAAATGCTACACGAGAGACAAATTACGACAACTTTCTCCAAAAACTTCTTCTTGTTAAGGATGAATTACATAAGATGGTAAAATCGATGCCGTACAACTTTGAATCTCTTATCCAATTTGTACGCTCAACATTCGTCAATGGGAGTAATGCGACACAGTTTGGGCAAGAAGAAAAGTTAATATACAAAATAATGAATGAAAATAATTTATTATTAGCAGGTCTGTTGAATGTTTCTACCCCGCAACAACATAGTAGTGTCAAAGCGCTTTTCAAAGTGATTACATTTATCAACGGTGTCCCATTACCACAAAACGATAATAACGAAAAATCAGGCTACATTAATGACATCAGTCTCTTCGTGGCAGATATTTTACAATTGGAATTTGTTGCAAATCTAATATCAACTTTACAAACGTATGACGTAGGGCATGCCAATGGTCAGGAGATGATATCACGAAATATTTCACTAGGTGAACACAAAAATCTAAAGAATGTAGAGAGTCTTCTGTCGGAGAAAAACATTTTCAATATAGCAATCACAAAAAGCGCAAGGGAAGCATTCTATGAAATTATTTCTAACCAACTTTTTCATCAGGCATTGTCATTATCATCTTCAAGCGCCGCAAAGGACTTGTCCAACACACATTCGCTTGTTAGCCATGCAAGTGTGGGAGAGTCTGCAGAAAACGTAGCCAGCAATGAAATTCCTGTTTTACAGGAGTTGCTTCAGGTCGCATCACAAAGCAAGAAAGACGTTATGAATTTGCAGGCACTGATAGAAGCCATCAAATCCTTAACAGTTCTATCGGCGAGTAATTCCAATCATCAGCTTAATAATAGTATGAACACTGTATTGAAACGACTGTTGGGCATATACGAGGTAGCAACGAATACTAGGTTGTTGAATCACACAGATGATATCACATCCGAACAGGGTACCTTGGAGATACTAAAACAATGGAAAGAAGAGGCGATACAATTGGAGGAAATTTATAGACTAATGTTACTGTTTATTGTATCAGATTCATTCGATTCTGAGAGCAAAACATCAGATGATAAGTCCATTGCTAAGATGATGGGGTTGATTGAGACCGAGCCGTTGCAGGAAGTGGTAAAGGTCTTAGCTTTGTTACTTAATCATTCAACTGAGAGTGAGCCTGCGGAAAGCGTAATCAGCCATGAAATTCCAGTTTTACAGGAGTTGCTTGAGATTGTACCACAAACTAAGAATGAAGGTGTACATTTGCAGACACTGATACAAGTCGCTAAGTCTTTAGCGGTTTTTATGGTCAGAAACAACGGTCCAGAATCTTATGCAAATGACCAGGATAACATGAAAACTATATTGAAACGATTACTACACATCTATGAAGTAGCAACGGACACTACTTTGTTAAATCGCTTTGATGATATCACAACCGATCCGGGAACCTTGTCAGAAATGCGCAAGCAATGGAGAGAAGCGTCGATAGTATTGGATGCAATAAATAAATTAATTGCAGCAGATTCACTCGATCCGGACATCATAACATCAATGGATATATCAATTGATAAGATGATAGAAACGATGAACATTATTGATACAAATGACGTTGATTTGAAAGGTGAAAATCGGTTCATAAACAGGATTGTGGCGAAACTCCTACTAGATTCAAATAAACTAATGACTGAAATTACACCTCTTGATTTCGACAAAGCTGTTGACATTTTCAAATTGATTAACCAAACCAAAGAGGGCAATAAAGTGTTGTATGAAATAAGCAACAAGTCAACAGAATCTTTAAGCCCTTCCAATTTGTCGCCCAAAAGTTCTGATGTGGAGATTATTAAAACTTTGGAAAAAGTCTTGCACTCTAGTTTAACGTGGTCACCTGTGTCACGTTTTGATGTTCCAACGGATACTCAGCGGCATACTACAATCCTCTTAGAAACTACAACACCCAATACCAATATGAAAGGGCCAATTCAAAAACCACAAGTGGAATTATCTACAGTTGAAATGCTATCGATACGTAAAACTACACTGGAAGATTTTTCACATGTAGTTACCTCGACTGAAATTAAACCACTAAAATCTATTCACGATATTCAAAATAAAATAAGTTCAATCAACCAGAACTTAGAGACACAAAGTCCAGTTCTATCTTTAGACGCCATTGTATCTCAGAGAACATTAATACCTACATCAATTTATAATGTATATGCATCGCATGATCGGGAACTTAGCGCACATGATGATCGAGGGCCACATCCCGTTGATGCGAAGAAGACTCGTCCTACAACCAAACACCCAGATGAAAATGTGACACTCGGAGCACTGCTATTTGATCATAGCAACGCACACTTTGTCCATGTTTATTCTGACTCAAAATCACAAACCAGCGCTACACCACATTTCGCAATAGATTCACGTCGTCCTTTAATGACGTCACCGGTAGAATCCCATGAGATAAGATCCACATCAAGTAGATTGGGGATAAGCTCGTGGAATTTGGATACGGGGAAAAGCGTTCCATTGAACAAAGGGCCATTTTTGTCTCAATCCGAAGGAGAACCGACAACGGATCGGAATGCACATGCTACTATTCCATCAATTCCGGATTCATTGCGGTGGATCGATCTAATGTCCATATTTCTTAAGAGCATGACATCACAACCAGAAGATAATATTCACCTAACCAATAAACTTGATGAAATACTACGCTCTAAGGTGAATAACGACGTTTTTCTAGACATTCCGAAAGCCATTACTGATTTATTGTCACTTGAATCTTATATTGCAGGAAATAAAACGGCTGTATATCATGCATCAAACCTAAGAGAGTTTGAATCTCTAGAAAAAATATTTCGGAACTTGACAGAAAAGACGAGTGAGTCAACTACTATTTCGAATATTGTCGAGGAAGTTGCAACGGAATACATACCAGAGAAGCAGCCTCAAATACAGATGAAGGACAAAGTTATTTCTTCGACAACAATTCTACATACTTCTAATGACTACTACAGTGAGCCTTTACAGCCGAGTACAACTATGCAGTACCACAGTTTTATTGACAACAGAAAACACTACAATACTGAGAATACGCTGGCTTCGATGGTACTAATACAAGATACCGATATGATTGATACAAGTCCAGATGTTGTTGACCACGAAAACGGACCATCGATCGGAGACACACCGAAGCCAGTGTTCCATGCCGGGAATCAACGAATGGTTACAACTCCTGCCGATCTTCCTCAAATAAATGAGAGAGCGACTGCATTTAGTAAAAGTGAAATATGGTCATCTTCTTCACCCAAACGAGAAACAGACAAATTACCATCGCTATCGTCGGCCCTCTATACTTCAACTACTACTGAGCTGCAGCCCGGATTGGACCAAAATGAAAGACTCCTCTCAGACATTCTTCAAATGGATGGAACACTCAACAATGTTTCAAATACTGGTATCATTGCATCCCAGTTTCCACCAACGGCAAAGATATTGGATCGTTTGATTAATTTGGTTGACGACACTGCGGGCATCAAGGGTATTCATAGTCCAGACAAAGAACTAGTCGACGAAGTATCTGAAATAGTTGAAGCACCTCGCCAAAATATTACAAGAGTTAATGCTATAGAAGCAAAACTTTTGCTACAAACTACAGTTAAAAGTCAAGAAAATGGCCAACAATCACCACAATCGAAAAACGGGTGGCGGGAATCCACAGATGTACTGATATTGCCAGTGAGTGAGCAATACCATCGAGCTGACTCGGGTAAGATTATATCATCGACTGTCAATCCAAGAAACATTGACGTTGGATACAAAGAATATGCGGTTATTCAAATCGCATCTTTGCCTGACATTACGTCTTTGCCTGACATTACGTCTATGACCGTGGACGCAGTAAATACACAAACGTCGATATTAGCTTCGCCCGCGGCAGTATATATTGAAGATTTGGATAGCGCAACATCCCAATATAGTGACATCACCGAACCAGTCACTACTACCCCTGAAGTGCACAAACTTCCTGATAAGACAACAAGCAAGGAGGAAAATAATATTATGAAGAAACTGGAACTTAATCGAGCTTACGATGAAATGATATTTAAAAATATGTCAAAACGTATTACAGATTTGGCGAATGCCGTTCGTGCCTTGCTGGAATTTGACATGTCGCTAATAAATAATTTAACGAACGAGGAGAGACACTTGCCTCAACTCCAAGCCAATCAACATGAAGAGTTCGTGAATGCGACTGAGTCATTTGATTCGATTCCAGATAACATTGTCGGTACGACGACCGCTTCTTCTATATCGACAGTTACTGAGAAAGGCGGTATTACAGGCAACCGTATCGCTAGCAGTCGGCCACCGGAGAACCGTGATGCATTATGGAAGACCCTGTCAAGTACAAAGCAAAATATGTTGATACATAGACAACAAGGTATTATACAATATTCTCAAGGTATCCCACAGCAAAGTGGATTGCAAAATACAGAGCAGCCTGCATTATACAATACAATGCAAAACACATTGCATGGTACTGCAACAAATACTTTGCAAAGTATACTCCCGACTTTATCACCATCTGAAACATCGAGCACAAATCAAGATACACAAATTCCAACAAAAAATGCATCAGAAGGCATATATATAAAAGCATCACAAAGTCAGACACAAAGTACAATGCAAAATATTTCCCAAACAAATGTTCAAAGTTCTTCACAAACTGCATCACCGACAGCAACAACCAGTGAAGCTTACTACCCTGATCTCGTGGAAAATACCAATGTTATCAATGTCATACAACATGCTATCCGATTTATAAATTATAGCACAGTTACGATGCGTGACTTTGAAAACATGTTAAACAATTGGCCGAATGACAACGATCTGAAAGATGAGAAATTCATTGACAACCTACTCGCTTTGGAGTCTTCTGACCCCATCGAATCAGTTCTTAATATTTTCAATAGTAACCAAGAGGGATCAACTTTGGAGAACAACCGGTTGGAGGTGGATAGACAGATAGTACTAAAGGCCGATGAAAAAATCATTGATACAATCTCCAAATTCACGAAAGAGTTGATCCACCGTGATTGGTTGAAGCACGAGAAGGAAGGACATGACACCTCATCGGATCAACCGACAAAACATATCACTGATAAATACGACGAATTAGAACAATATGTAGCAACCACGTATGCACCGTGGACAGAGGAAATGACAACTCTTGGAAATAACTTTGTTGACTTGCTAAACGAGTACGAGAATACACGTTCCGGATCAAACGAATCTTCGGACAGTTTCGAATGGGAACTGGACTTGTTGAAGCGAATCTTCCAAAGCAGACCGAAAGTGAAGTTGGCCCAGTTGTTGGATATCATACAAGCGCACTGGGACATCCCATATGAAGTGAACACAACTGATTCAAGCGGTAAGGATGTTATTGTTATTTAATATTATTTTATAAGTTAATTATGTTAAATCATTCCTATTGACACACGGTAATATTGCCGATTCCATTACGCTTATTAACGTGGTACGCAGTAACATAATGTATGATAATATCCATCACATTGTACATATACTACCGGTACACATACACACTGTATCGCGTGACAAGCATATACTTCCAGTGCTAGCTAGTAATGCGAGCATGTTTCAACCCCTTAATTGCGTTAGGGCTTGATATTGTCGTCAGTTTCTGTACCTTGCTGCCGAAGTCTTTTAAATATACATGTCCCCCCAAATATACTACTCTTCGTTACTTTGAAATGCCAAATTAACAGGTTTTTCCATCTTTACTACATGTGATCTTTCGGAATGGGAATAAATCATATCAACACTAGTAAAGTTTCCGTTTGGTTTGATTGATTTTATAAAATGTAGACCCTTTATCAGATATAAATAATGCAATAGTGTGTAAAATATGTTAACAAAAATTTGAAAATGTTAGGCCAAGTGACCATTAATTTTTAAAAATCGCCACACATACAAAACAGATACAGTTTGTGTCCGTGCTACACATAATATTATATATTTATTTTACAAACACGTATTCGTATAATATATATTATATTACTGGTTCCCGTTTTCGTTGCCATGTGACTTGCCATGTTGCCAATTGTCGCACACAAGTTGGATGTGGTGTGCAGTACACGGAGGAAGGACAAATATTGCTGGACTCTATAAGCAATAACTATCATCGCTTTTTAGATTGAATAAAATATGCGATATATTATACATTTAAAAACTTTAGATTTCCTTGGAGAGGAGAGAACGAATGTCTTGTTCCAACCACGTAGTTGTGGTGTTTATAGCTGCGACAATTTTTATGTAATATTAATTTGCGAAATAGTACTAAGTACTTTAACCCTAACTTACCCGGGCGATTTTTATCTCTGTGTGTCCGGGGGGGGGGACTTCTCCCATCCTAAAATCTCAGCCATACATTGTCCGAATTATCTCAAATATGGTATGCCTATAGAAAAAATATGTTATGCACAACATGGAACCAAAAACAATTCTTAATTATGGCATTTTGGGTTAACTATATGCTAATTACAAAGAAAATATGCAAATTTCACATTTCAAAAACCCGAAATCACCTCAAATTTGACTTGAAATCTAATATAACTTTATTATAAACTAATAGAAACACATATGGAAGGCAATGCCTATGTTAGCAATGCATTTGGAGACAAGTATACACGAAAAATGGTTTTATTATGACATTTTAATAATTTATTATGTATTTCATTTGTTTTTAGGATTATCCGTATTTTATATGTATTCTATTGTTTTTATGTATTACATTGTTTCATTTTTTATGTATTTTATTATTTGAGACGAAATGGGGTGTATTTGGCAACAAGTTTATACTCACAAAATTAATTACATGTTAATATATTTATTTACAAATAAGTGTTATGCCACATACAATCTATGTTCACAATGCTACAAACATAATTATGCAATAATTGTACATTTTTAAAACATATCTTTTTTAAAATTCATGTAACATCAACACGAGGGGGCCCAAATGAACGGGATTAGTGCCAAAATGTGGGCAAGACAGGAGAGAAAAAATAATATGCCAAAAATATATATAGCCCGAGCGGTTGCGATTCATGAGGAAAAAATGCACAATGTTATGTTAGGTTAACATAATCATACAAATTGCTGTTTACGCACTATGCCGCGTCGCCAATGTTTTTTAGCTGTATGTTAGGCCGTGTGTCAAATGATAATGGTATACTATCAGTTTAGACATTGATGTCATGGGTTCCGTTCGAATGAACGCACTCATCAGTTATAGGTAACTCTGATCATTATGTATAATAATAATAATAAATAATAAATATTTATACCCGGCTTCTTCCTGCTTAAGATCATAAGGTCGGCGCTCAAAGCGCTGTGTCTGATATAATTGAAGTGGTGGTCCATAAGTGTATCTGATGTGATTCGTGGGTTCGTGTATCTGCATTTCGATACTAATTGTGTTCTTTTTGAGAAGGTTTTTGTGATTGGCTTTGAGGTTGACAAACTTCTCTTCGAGGCACAAATTACAGTGTCCCGAAACTCTTATGAAATTGTGTCATTGTGTGAGTTATATTTCGTCGAAAGAGTGCACGGTGTATCATTTGTGAATACTTTTCATGATTGAATGAACTGTTGTGGTTATGAATCGTTGCAATGTATTCTAGACCTATAAATTGGTTCTACTTGCGTATAAATATAACTACAATGTTACCGAACGGTATCAGTATCATGGAACTACGTAGCAGTTTTCAATATAAGTTTAAGTTTTAAAATTTCGGACCATCAGGTGAATTGGAAACTGTCAGAAACTGTATCCCTACAACTATAACATATGGTATGTTTCACGTAAAAATACGTCAAACAACACTTTTCACTTTTCAAGTTATAGGGCATACGAATCCACACTTCTTTCTTATAATTTCAGGACAACTCGTAAGTGGAGAATTGCAACCAGAAACCTCTATCACATCACCGCTCCCAATAGATGGTTCTACTGATGCTACTCCAGCAAAACTTGAATTGACAACAACTATTCCTGCTAAAACGTCTGCTTCTCAAACCGGGATACTGTCGGCTGACATAGACAGTATTGTAAAGGAAAAGTCAGGTGTCGAAATAAACACGATTAAACAATTACAAATGTCATATCGTTTGAACGAGTCATCGTCACCGGTAACAGAACATGTAGAGTCGAGTCCGGAGCCAATATCACAATCAGACAGTTTCACCAATCATTTGCCGCAGAATAAGGACGGTGACCATGTCCGGCAACCAGCTACATCGAGTTGGTCATTCGGTGGTCTTGACCGGGAGGAGGAGTGGGCGTCATGGTCGCCGTGGTCTGGCTGGACCCAGTGTTCTGCATCGTGTGGTCAAGGTCACCAGGTCCGACACAGAGAGTGTCGAAGGGATGTCCAGGGGTTCGTGATTCCCGCCAATTCGTGTATCGGGTCGCCCGACGACACCATGCATTGTGAAGTACACCCGTGTCCAGGTAAAGTGATCGGAAACAATTTGCAGCTACATTTCATTATTAAGCCATTTAGGAACGAAAAACGTTGTTCAAATTATATTGGGACGATGGGATTGTGTTCTTGGTAGATTGATTGTGTTAACAGCCCCTGAATTGAATTAAGCCTTCCGTTTTCTTACATATATAGGTACTGATAGTTGATAATATAGTTGAGCGATAAAAATGGCGAGATCTCTCATTGATATTTCAAAGAATGTATATCTCTACTAGTTTGTAAACTGTCTTCTTTTTGACCAATACACGAGTAACAATACAATACGGACTAACATATATTTGTCAAATCGAAGTTGCTGATTTGTCAAAGTGATTAGGGTATTATCAGAAGACAACTAAAAGTGTCGGATCCATGATTTTAGAAAGGTGTGGGGGGCGCCCTACACATTTTATGCAATGGAATTATCGGTGAATAGTGTAACGTCTATGCCACAATGAAAAAATAGGGGTGCACGCCCCGGCGCCCCCCTGGATCCGCGCCTGACTAATATCCGTAATAATTTGCCCTACTAAATGTGTGAACTGACGGTTACATGATAAATCTATTAACTACATATTAATTTAACGCCGTCAAAGGAATTCCATATTCAGGTTAAGTAAGGGAAAGACAAATATGATACAATACACACTGACACATCTCTGTCATGATCTACAGGAACTGGATTGGTACACGAAACATATCATTGGTCGGAATGGTTGCCATGGGGATCGTGCTCTGTGTCGTGTGGCTCTGGAATCAACATACGGACGCGAATGTGCGACCAGGCGGATGATTCAGACCGTTGCAATGGGGATTCGGAAGAGGTCGAAAAATGTTTTGGCCAGAGTGGACGTCATTGTGCCGATTTGACGTCACATCCGCCATTAGATCACAAAGGTGAGAAAGATACAGTGGCGTGCGCAGGAGTTGGAAGTGGGGGACAATTTTTTCGTCGGTTAGCGTCAAACCACATATTATTATCCCAGTTCGTTCGCTTCCTTCCAACTATTATACAGCCTACCAAGAAAAGATGGCACTTCGCGCCGAATAAATAACGGGTTCACTAAGGTTTATAAATAATGTTAGTTGATATTATATACCCGAAAATTATCAACAAAATGCTTCAAACTAGAGTCAAATCGGCAATTCCGTTCTCAATATAATGATGCTTGAAAGTTTTCAAATTTAAACGCCATTTAATTTCAAGAACGTCTTTATCAAGACTAAAGTGACGCAGAGTCCTTACAACTAAAGTACAGATATAGCCCGGTAAATGACTTGTAAATACGTTTTCTCGAAAAGTTAAAGTCCGACAACGTTCAAACTTGGTATGACGGTTGACCCCATTGTTTTTGGTGGAGATCAAAGGTCATTTAAGGTCAAAAAGTCAACACATTCTTTTCCTCGACTGACTTATTTCCGTCGACTAGTATATGGTGCTTTGTATGTGGCTTCGCCCCGAATAAACATGTTTTCATCCGACTGATTAATTTCCCCGTCTCAGACTTATTTCCACGACTGGCTGCGGGGATGGGAAACATGTACCCCCCCCTCCCATACATACCCATGTCTACGCTATAGGGACCACCATTACCCCCCCCCCCTCCCATACATACCCATGTCTACGCTATAGGGACCACCATGTTGAAGTAATACGAATTGTATGATAACTGTTATTTTTACAACTTACAATTATTACAATAATGTAACTACCAGCATTGTAGTCGTGACCCGGATATGCGAGAGCAAGACTAGATACGCAGTATAGGCCTATGCAGTGTGGGTGCCACCCTCCGGTTTGTGGAGACCCCATGCAGGGTAATGATGTTTCCCCAAAGTGGGTGATTGTAGAGTCAAATAGTCAATTCCGCACCAACGAATTCAACATTTCTACCCCCACAGAGAGTCGGGGTGGAATAATTGCCCTCGTCATCCATGCAGGTGTGTGCGGCCGTGATCAATGAATGAATAGGTTTCCTGGCCCTTGTCAACGCAGTGGTTATATGAGCCACCCAAAGCCTTTGATATACC
>JAODAI010063449.1:0-12013 GCA_027575025.1 Scotoplanes globosa | reverse complement strand
AAGGAGTCAAGATTCCAACACAATTTGTATTTGCATTGTGGGTCTAAAATAGAGAAAAGCAATCACAAAATCCAGTTGTTATGGATATGTAGCTTAAAAACGAATGAGGGATAGATATCAGGTTCTTAAAATATGGGTCATAAATACCCCATATAGAAAGTTTCCTGTCATAGACTACGGACGCTGTATAAATTATAACGCAGAGTTAAAATGTTTTTCGATAATTTTCAAAAGCCACGTAGAAACTAGACACACCGTATTCATGGTTACTGCACTTACTTAGTCAAAGGACATCATATTATATTTTAGAGACCCTGCAGTCGCCATACAATTATAACGCGGATAGTTATAGTTGTTTTCATTTCCACAGGCCCCACACTACATACCGTAACCATGGTTACAACACTTAAGTCACCTTGTATCCTATTTTACAGACGGTGAGGTCCAGAAAGTCATAACGTTTTTTTATTTCCACAGGTCCCGTAGAAAGTAACCATGGTTACTACACTAGTAGTTAATTGCACTGTAGGCCTATTTTCCAGATAGTGCGGTCGCCGTAGAAATTATAATGCAGAGTTATAACGTTTTCCATTAGGCTAGGCGTGTAGGCTAGTAACCATTGTTATTATATTAATTTATATGATGTAAGACAAATGTGAATCATTGTAAATGTACACCAATACAGAGTGGCTGAGATATCTTGAATATTGCCACACCGAAGGCTGGTTTAGGTGATGATACAATTGACAAGTGCATTAATATATTAGGCATGTAGCCTACTAACTTCACTATGTTAAGTTAAATTCAACCTCCATTATTATTAAATAATTATGTTCTATCACATTTCCAATGCTAAATTTTGAATATAAACAAAGTATTGATCAATGTAAGCCTAACGATCGAGTGTCCAATTCTTATTTTGGTTGACAACATTTTTCGAATCAAAGTGTCACCTAACCATCCTTGCACTTTCGAAAATATAATATTTTTAATTATATTAATAAATTATGATGATATATAACCACACCAAACTAGGTAAACTGATTAAAATGTGTAATTTACACATTTAATTAACAGCGTCGCTTTTGTGTTTTGAGTCATTGAATTTTAAGAGCATGAATTAGGCCTAACATTAGGTGTATACCGATTCACGTTAATATGCCAAGATGCTAGGCTAGTCTATGATCCGATCATAACACTGAATTCACTGAAACTCACACTTATATTTTTGACAGTATAGTATATAAACATGTCATTTATACCACGCTATGCCTGTAACTAAGTTAAGAAATGTCTGTTCTCAATCTCAGGCTAAGCAAATTACAGTGCACGGAAGATTGGATTCTGCACGGCGATTGGTGGTCATACTTTACAATCCTAACGTTCGGCCTATCTGACCAAATGAACACACGAGTAAAAATGGAATCAACATCGCCGATTTAGCCTTGATTTCAATGAATAATGATTGTGCCACAATAGTGTTAAATGTGTGGATTTTGTATTAATGGTTGAAGTTATCATTATTAGTAGTATAGTATGCACCGGCTGCACCTCTTATTCAGGGTAATTTACCCGCATTCTGAGGGGATGTATAAATGCGGGTAGATTGAGTGGTCTATTTCTAGCCATACGTCATATCATGACGTCACGTGGTATGTCTCCTGTAGTGCGAAACAAGTGGAAGTGATACTGGCTCATTCATAATACGCATGAGTAGCCACATTCAAGGTCATCGTTCATTGGTTCTTCATTTATATTGATACAAATAATATAGAGGGTCATTGGCACATGGTATGTATATGCACGGATGCATAGGCATATAATAATTATATTATATTATATGATGGTACGGGTCTGTTTTGAGTGGCATGTCTGGCCGGGGACTGTTCATTGTATAACGATTTTGTGACGTGTTACGAAACACGTTTTGACAAGTTCAGGCATTCGGGTGTATATATATGAGACCGCATTGAAGAATATAGTACAAACAGTCGATAATGCATCGTGTTGAGAAATATTTGTGGAGCCTGTATGTCAGGAATTAGTACTATATAGGACAAAAAATCGAATTGTCACTTTGTCAGTGGAAATACGGTTGGACTTACACAAATATTATAGGCCTATGCATTACAATTTTAAATACATGATGATTAAATAGGGCAGAGTATATATACCAATACAAAAAATGTATACATAGCTTACGTTATAATACGGTACAGTAATATAGACCACATACAGACATAGTATAAGATGCTTGGTTTGGTTATTATTAAGGAAATTATGCAGTATAGGCCTAAGCCTATAGTTCAACGTATTGGGGACATCATTATGTTAACAACATACAGCTGTACAGTAAAGCATATATTAGTAGGCATACATCATGTGTATATTATGTCAGTGTATATTAGGGTATAAGTATTACTAGATATAGCATGTCCCTATAATAATAGCTTTTTCAAATATTCTATTTTCGGTTTGAAATAATTTTTATTTGACACTTTACGTTTATTGTATTTCCCAGGCGAATTTCATTATTCAACATGTTTTTTAAATGTATATTTATCCTTTCAGTCCATGACCTCTGTTTCACTATTAAATATTTGGTATCGTTGTTTATTTCGATTTTTTTTTTTGGGGGGGGAAGTGTCCAAACGATATTATTTCGTTTTTGATTGTATTTTGTTGCTATTTACTTCGTTATGTTGCTGTTTGGCAGGATGTGTTATTGCTGGGAATGTCTAATAGGCCTATAATGCCCTTTGGTACAGACTCAGTTTATTTAACTAATATTAAATTAGACATGAACTATTCAGAATAAACAGCTGAAAACTGTTAGTTATCGATGGAATGTATAAGCAATGTATCCATTCTTCCATCCAATATATGGAAGACGAAGTCAAATATCGTAAATAAGTTGTTGGGAAGGTGTCATCCACGTGACTTCATGTCATTTTAGATTACGTTTGGCATGCGAAAAAATACTATTTTGGTGCAAGTATAACTATATCGAAGCATATTCGTATTGAATAAATAAATTATGTTAAATTATATCACTTGATTGCGTTTCCTTTATCAAAGTTCCTGTTTATTTGTGTATTTTGGCTAACAATAATATCATAATAGAGTTTTTTAAAACTTAATTAGAAAAATCACATACCTATTTCATTAATAAACCTCAATCATTGACGCTCGGGATTATTTGATGAGGAGGACTATGTCCTTACTGATCCTTATGTATTTAAATTAACTTAATAATATAGCTATTAAGAAAACATAAACGATCGTAAAACATAATATTTTTTTTCTTTTGTGGTATGTACTATTGGTTAGTACTGTTCACAATATTTGTTTATAAAAAAATAATTATTTCATTAGACCCATACTACAGTACTATCATAATAATTAATATCTCTTGATTTGGGGTATTTCGTGTTGAAACATGTTTAAAAATGGAAATAATAATAATATATGCACATATGCATATCAACAAAGTATTTCACGGGGTGTCTGTAGTTTGTCTCGCTGATGTATACATTAGGTAGGTCTATAAGATATTCAATGTTACGTCACAGAAGGTCACTAAAATAGGCCCGTGTAATCGTATGTTTCGAAATAATTCGAGGTACGAAGGTTTAATCACCACTATGATTCATGATTTTTATCAATATGTGTTGTACCAATAACATTTAAGCTATATACTGTTGATGTCTCGTTAAGCATCATGGTATCAATGATACTGACTTTATGCAGTTTGTATACAGCATGCAGTACCCTAAATTCACTACTAAATTAACTAAATATGTGTGAGCATTTACCGTTATATATCGATGATTTGTAACATAATTACAAACAGCTAGCAGTGTGTGTTGCTTCATAATACTAGAGAAAATAATAATATTGTAACTGAGGTGTATGGCCTATGTATATGTATCATGTATAATATATGCTCAGTTAGTCCACGTACTGAAGTCACATTACAACATATGACAGTGGGTTAGGCTATGTATAACGTGTCATAAAATAAGTTGTATTATATACGAATGTAAATGTGTATATTATAATTTGGTATACGTTAAGCTATAATCATAATTTGGTAATCTATGTGACTTTAGATATAGGTATAAACTATTATTATATGTATTTACCGTTTATAATATAAAATAGTAGATTTATATACGTTGAACACATGATGGTTATGGTATCATGTGACTTGAGAAGTGCCAATGGGTAGTGAGAGTAAATCAATAAACCCAAGACGAATATACCAACAGTCGCTTATGACATAAAATAAAATCAACAATTACACGAAGAAACATAATAGAAAAAAAGTTCAAATAGCAAATACACATAAACGAAATGTTAAATATAAAATATGCATTAACAAAAACAAATTAGAAATAATATAAAATAATAATAATAAAAGAAAAAGTTATTTAATAAATACATAGGCCTATATCACTTTTTAATATAATTATATAACCTATATCATATACAAAAATATGCGTATGATACTGTTTCTGATAGAGGCACTTTTTACTCGCTGATGTCAATATCAGTAAATTGTTGGAGTTCATTTTCCGATAAATATTTCACACAGCCCCTAATAGTAGGTCTGAATATTTCAGGTAGATATGACGTCATTTTGTACAACATATTTTTCTTATAATTTATAGGTATACCATTGCCCTGTTAGCCGGCTGTGATGGCAAGCACACCGTTTCCGCCTCGGACCGCGGGGAGGTCAGGGTTGGATTTATCCGAGACATCTAGGCATAACACAGTAATATGGGTAAAGTGAGGGCCCCAAGCACGCCCATCACCGTGGGAGACAACCATTACAATTTATGTTCTCCCTCCGCCCAGTCAATATACGCAATAAGGACCGAATTAAGTTCCAGGACAAACTAATTGGGATAATTGCTTACACCAAATTGAATGTTCTATCCAAACCGTTGTATTTTTAGAGATATAATAACGATTTTTTATGAGATCTACATGCTATTCATCAATTGGATCAACATAAGTTATATGACACATTTTCCTATCCAAACTGTTATAAATTGTGAGTTTGAATAACAGGTTTGTATTTAGGCATTATACGTTATTCACCGATTGGATAACTACATAACCTAGCTACCTGTATACAATTGTGTCTTGCCGTGAGGCTGGAATACTGCATCATTGATATACACAGGAGTAGGACGTTTCATTCAGATGTCTAGGTAGGTCGTTCGAATTCCATCGTCTAATACTTTTCGCTTGGGGTAAAAGTAAGTGAAGGCGGATTTCCTCTGAGTGTAGGTGCATATTTTATTATCTTTTACTCGGAAACCTTTGTTCTCTGCGATGTGGGGATTTTTTGTCTTGAGAACATTCAGGTAAATATCCTTTCTAATATCGTTTCGTTTCTTGTTGACTCCTTTGCAGCTATATTTGTCTTTGCCCGCCCCTCCAAAGCAGTAATACATTTTACTGTTGAGCGCAACGATACCGTCTCCCTTCCATTCCACTTTAAATAGACCGGGTGTGCGTTTGTCGTACTTATCATGTTCTTCCGTATCAGAGCGCGGAAACCAGTTGACCTTGTCTTGAATGTAAACATCTTGTAGTTCTGGTTTCACCAACTCGTCGAGATTGTCGGCTGCAATGGCGATATATGCGCTGTCTGTATCCATCTCGACATATTCCCAGTGTTGCCGATCAAAATACTTGTCGAGAAAATCATAATAAAATTCCAACATCCGCAGTTTCGCATACTGGTACACGAAAAAGCCAATTTGCAAAGGCAAATCCATAGTAATTGAACGCTTAGCCGATTCGACTTCATAACAAGACCCGGTAATTTCATTGAGGTCTCTGAAGTATACGTCATTGATAAGTCTGGACGCTTTCTTCTCTGTAACGATGTTTCTAGTTGTGTGGCCTTCCTTGTTGGTAATGGTCTTTCCGTACGATGAATTCCCCATAAGTTTCATCGTATCGGCAATGATGGCTTTCGAGGGATCTCTGTCGCCTTCACGCCGTGCGTCGGATACGGCTTCACCAAACGTTTTGAAACAAGTTTTAGGCGAAAACTCGATGACTTGGTAAATTCTGGTGATCTTCAAGCCTTTCTCTAAATACCATTTGACGAGTGGTGTGACAAGTAGGATCTTTTCACCGAACATGCTTCCGATCAGACTCTTGCGTGGTTTCGACATAACGTTTCCCTCCAACGCAAACGACTTCATGTGCTCGCCAATATCATCGACAGATATCTCCGTATTCTTAAAAACAGGACACATTTCTGAAAATGTAGACTTTAAAGCGTCTGGGACGTGAATATCACATTCGATGACGCCGAACAAGAGATCATCACGAATTGCACGAATGATCGATTCGGGGTTCAATTGTCGACATCTTTCCAGTGGTAGACGGCGTCACGGTGATTGTAGAAAGGCCTTCAGTTCACATGACGTCTTTTGAAGGCTGTAGTACTCACATCCCCATATTTCTTTATAATTATAACCAAGTGATTTGAGGTATTCTGTATTACGAAGGGTTTCGGTGTACAATTCAGCGAGGGATTTGTTTCGTGTCTCGTTGTGTGTCTTGTCTTGATTGATCTGACACGGGTGACCGTGCCAGTAGCAGCCGTGGAATTGGTAGATGGTGTTTGTCTCTTTACAAAAACCGTCGACCGGAAGCCGACGCAGCCCAACTCGTTTTTCTTTGTCGTTGAATTGATGTCTGATAGGCATACCCTCTTTGTGAACACACCACTCTAACCAGTCGACAGCCACTGGACAACGTTTCTCCAACTTGAATCCTGTTTCCTCCCGTCGTCTTAGAAATGGTCCGGTTGGCATTTCTTTCATGATAGCTCCGAGGTAGAGTGCGTTTGCGTCGAACCCGATAATCCTTTGACACACGTTATCAGTCCCACGAATAAAGGTTTTCCCCTTCTCATGATGCCGGGTGAAGATGATTGATGGCCCTCCTACGAGATTGGAGCGAAATGTATAGTACAGATCTTTGTCTTTCTCCCCAAATAATGCAAACGGTTCACCATTCGCCTTTTGAAACAAATATTTCATAGTAAGGCCGGGCACGGATATACCATCTTTAAAGACGTCGATCTGTCTTTCTTTGTAGAATTGTGCCATTTTCCCTAAGGCTTCAATAAATGGTTCGACGTCACGATTATTATACCACTCTAAGAAATCTCTCATCGAGTTCATATGTTCCTCCTTCCATACTTGTTGACAATACGCATATTCGGCATCGCTGATATTAGATTTCTTCAAATCGCTGTAGAATGCCTCGTGTGGAGGAAGTTCCTTGTCGTTTAGCTTAGAGAGGTTGATCCACTCGTACGGAAAGAATCCTTTCAGTTGTGCACAATCGTAAGCTTTAAGGAACGCATCGTAGCTGAAACCCGGCGCTAGAAAGTTGGTAATATCAAGGAATTTCAGATGTTTCGATGATACAACCATATAGTTGTTTGTGCGTTTGACTATAAATTGAAGGGGATCGTGCTCTACTAACCACGGAAAGAAGGTATCTTTTGCTACATTAACATCATATGAACCAGAATTGAATCCGATGACCGGTAATTCGAATAAATAGGACTCCAGTTTACCTAATAGCACCTTTAAGTGATGATCGCGTGGCCTGGCGTTTTTTTCACGCTTTTCGCATAGAGCTTCGAAGGCCGGTTGATCTGCTTTAATGCGTGATTCTATCTCCGAGATGTACGGTGCGTATAGCTGTTTGAGAATCGTACTGCTATGTTCGGATATTTCGGCGAGATAACAGAGCATCTGCTCAAGTAATTCAGCGGAATTACCCTTTGAGATAAAACAGACTGGTGTTGTGAATTCCGGAACATTGCTACATATGCTTACGCTTAACGGGATGTGCTTAGCCTCCCAAGTTAATTTACTGGTTGATTCTTCATGTATTTTCTCAAAATAGCTTTCAAAATCAAAGACAGCACGATAGGAATTGAATCTTAACTCTGGAGGAATGATGATACCCTCCTCTTCCAGTAGCTCGAATACGGTCTTTGGATGCGTGTATATACCGCCTGGAAATTTGTGTTTAACACCGCCTCCGTTACACGTCGGTTCATGGCGGTGTAACATCCCACGATGCTGCCACAACTTAAAACATTTTTGACACTGATACGATTTAGTATAAGTATCAATATCTTTAATATATGAGAAGTGGGTACCGTATAAATTCAAATACATGGTATTTGCATACTGATCCAGAGAACGACGAACCAAGCGTGCAACGGGTGTGGTTGAATGATCGTCTACGTCTTCCATGGTGATTTCCTCATCCGTTTCCATTTCTTCAGCAGATGGTACACATAATTCGTACACAACGATATTAATTTTGAATCGAGCTTCGATATTATTCAATTCTATTAATGGTACACCTTTGAACGATTTTGGCGAAATCGTGTACATTTCCCTACACAATCGGTGTGCTTCCGTCTCTAAGGCCTTCACATTGGTGCCGCGGTGTAGCGCCAAACATCGGAATAAACAAAGATTATCCTCGTAATCGGTACCGTTCTGTCTATTTTTATCCAGATTAATAATCGATCGATTCAATGTGACATAATCTGGTAGGTTCGTATTACCACCAATGGGATGATCACGTAGCCTATATATGTAGAATGATGCGTTTGTCACAAGCTCTACGATCCATTTTGAATTAGGACGAGCTAATTTTGCGTGTTCCAAGGGGTCATGTAAGGATAGGGTATTTAGAAAAGCTTGAAGACTAACCTTGTTAGTGATCAGTGCTGGAGCAGGGAATAACTTCGTATTATTAGACGCATAATAATATTGCAGCTTGCACGTTTCAATATTCCGAAGAATAAATCCAAAACCCACGTTGATTTTAAATGCCGTGTGTTGTTCGTTGAATATGTGATTCGTGGCGTTCGAAAGTTCATCGGTGGTCGCACCCTGTAGACGAAAATTGTAGGATTTCTTCAGTTTTCCGCCTCTTCGGAACTGTGTCCTAATATCCGACCAATGTTTCTTGTACAACGTATGTACATCTTCAATACCACAGTGTTCAATATGCCCTGCACATTCGGGTAAATTAATAGTTTCCGGTACATAACGTGGATCTTCGGACAACTTTGGCGTCGATGTTGCAGCGTCCATGTTACCGTTGAGAGAAGTGTCTTGATTGGACTGGGCGGCTATTTGTACAGGAGAGCTGTCAGTGTTACCTTCATGAGTAATGTTATTACTATGTAATCCACTTGTTGGTGGACATGGTGGTCCCGAGGGCTGGTGGACGGGTGAGGCATTTCGTTGTCGTTTACATGGGTGTTCGTTGGTCTCCGGTTCAACTTTCTGGGCCGCGATAGGCAATCCGTCATTGTCGTCTTTGGTATCACATGTATGCTTCATACGTTGATGTCTCAGTAGGTTATCTGGTCTTGAAAACGATCGCCAACATATAGAACATGCATGTTGTCCTTCCCCATGTACATACTGTATGTGTCTCTCTAATTGATGTCGCAGTTTAAACTGCCTAGGACACAGGGTACACACGAAGCCACTTGTAGAAGGAAGAGAGGGGTTGGGGGCCTGGCGGACGGGTGAAGCTGTGCGCTGCCGTTTCGATGGGCGACCTTTACTTGCCGAATCACATTTCTGGTGGTCGGTAATCAAACCATCATCAACACCGTTGATACCCTCAGTATGTTTGGTACGTCGATGTCGGAGTAGAGTATCCGGTCTTGAAAACGATCGTCGGCATGTACCACACACGTGTTTCCCCTCACCGATATGCACACAGTCAATGTGTCTCTGCAACTGATGTCGAAGCTTAAACACCTTGGGACATAAGATACATCCAAATACCATTATAGATGCCTGATTGAAATCTGTGAAACGAATTGACGTTTTGAAGAATGGAGAAAATATCCGTAAAACAAATGTCGAGATAAGTCTGCTTGAAATGTTAATGTACAATCAGTGCTTGAAATGTTAATCAACAGATACACATTGTTCATTGTCTACTAAACAATGATGTAGTGGTAGGCCTATATGATTTTTTTTCCTCACCAGAAGTTCTTGTACAAAGTTATTGTGGGTTAATTAATGAACTGTAAAATATACTAGGGATGAGCAATCTACCCAATATATAGGCTATACTATAGACGTATATATCTAGTAATTTAATATTCACTGGTACAGAATACACAGCCGATGATAGTGTAATTATTATTCAACTTGTTGTGATAAAATGTAAATCGATGTTATCCGCTTGAACACAATTAATATAGTGAGACAAATACCAAAATATATTAAGTAATACCTTAATATAAGCAAGTCTGGATGTGTGAAAATGAGTCAACCGAATAAAACTAGTTTAAACTGGTTTCACGATGATGCATAGGTACGGTGTCCGAATAGTCGTAATGCAGAATAATTAAGAATCTCCAACAAGTTCAACAACCTCTATGTGTACGTATACAATAGGGCCTATAGGCTACAAGGCTACCGCGAAGGCAAACAGACCACAATAACTAATGTTCGCCAAATAATTATAAATTGCAAAATGGAAAACGGTTCGAAAACCAGTTTATTATAATAAACAGTATATAAACCGACGGTATACACAAGGATAGGTTTACAGCATAGCCTAAGATGACAGGTAAATAACCTCCAAGCACGTTCGTATAGTAGCCAGGTGAAATCACAGTATCTGTTATAAATTGAAGTAATGTGATTCGATGCTTACCGTTTGAAACCAGTCAAACGAATGAGATAAACCAACCTTTACTTCTCAATAAATACCCTCATTATGGAACAAGTCTGTTCATATTATTGTTTGATTGGCTTATACTTGACGTCACAAGGTCAAACGTTCAACTCTGCTAGTGGGTATAATTATACCGTCCACGAAAATACGAGTTACGTCATCGTGAGTTGTTCACTTGCATAGCATACATACTATACAACTTATCGACAAGCAAGTTTTACTGGCGGCACTTGCCTGTATTACCATAATTGATATTAATAACCAACCTGTCACCACCAAAAAATAAGTTATCCGCTTCATATCCGTTAACAAAGACCATTATAGGTTAATTACCATATTGACCTTCATAAAGTATCGGCAATTGTTGCTGTGTGTACCAGCACAATATTATTGAGTGCGACTACTCTCCGGTACAGCCTACTGTACATACAGGCATGCATACATATATAAATCATAGTGTTACAGATACACACATATACACGCATACAGGTATAATTATTTTATGATAGCCCTACCATATGATTAAATGATGTAGCATATTAATTGTAACAGTCTAGTAAGTATTGATTTTTATATCCAATTCACGGATATTAAAGCCCAAATATGTAAGCCTATACAGTATATATAGAGTAGTCTGAAAAACAAATCCTCAATGCAAATATATATATATATGGGTTTCAAGGGATGTTTAAGTTTGATTATATGCTTCAAACAACCAATGGTTAGAGAATAATATCCACTTTGCAATGTTCACATTCGTATTAATGCATACGGCTATATAATAACTATGCAATATATTTCACATCCAGTACCAATACTGTAATAAGGAAACCAATATAAACCTTTTTAAGTGAGAGGTCAAATCTGTGTTTTTAGGGTGTCAAATTTTGAATGACCTTAAAATATTCTTTCGAATGTCTATGATAGCCATTTTTTGGTTCCATACGAACGTGGTACTATAGTAGTAATACATGCCCTGGGCGGCCGTGCCTGTTAATTTGTAGTTTTCTTGTACTGTTGTAATGGCATCTGTGACAACCAACCCTTGTGACTTTCATCCTCCCTCTCCCCTACTACTTTCCTTTCCGCATCTGTGATTTTCGAGTTAGGTTGTTTATATTAATATATTAGTAGTAGTATTAAATGGATACGGGGGATGACATTTTGTACGAAATTGACCTAATTATGACGTCATCGGTCCCCTACACACTCAAATCCTTATGTATTTCTATAA
>JAODAI010063338.1:0-12013 GCA_027575025.1 Scotoplanes globosa | reverse complement strand
TTGAAAGACAACTGTGGCAGTGTCTTGATGGATATAAGGTTATTTGTATTTATAGTCGATCTTCGAACGTTATCAGGTGTTTGTCGACTAGTTGTAATTACTGATGGAGATGGAAAATGAGGGTGGCTTAATTCGAAAATCTCAAGAAATATTATATCTCAATTACAGTAGATGAGATTGAGTTGACATTTGGAACAGGATGCTTTATGTGTCGGTTAGGAAGCGTATTGATTTTGAATATAATACCTTGCATATTAATAAGTGGACGGGGCTTATTACGAAACTATCAGGAAATGGTTTGTGGATACTATATCTCAACTATATCATAAAATCATAAAATCATAACTATGAGATTGAGTGTTATCTTGTTTCTACGACGTCGGATTTGAATGCAAGTTGTAAGTTTGTAACTTTATCAGTTCTATGTAGTGTAGTGGTAAGCGCTACGCTCTTATACCACTGCGACAGTGGCTCGATCCCGGCCGGGTATGGATGGCCCTATCTGTAACTGTATATTTTACTTGTAGAACTCATGCTTTCCTCTACACCATTATATGTTCGTTGCGTAATAGTGGCTTCCAGAACATTTGCCAATGACTAACAAAGTTACGCTGCCATGAAATGTTGAAATAAAATAAAATAAATAAATTACAATCACAAATAAACAGTTTATATGGTTAATAATGTAGTAACCATTAGTTTTAGTAGCCTTATCGCCAAGTCAATTATTGAATGTCGAGGTTTAGCCTACTAGATAGTGATATGCTGTATAAAGTGTGTAACTGGCAATTTTTAATTTCAATATATTATACTGACAATGCTACCCGGATAATGACGTTATGCCTGTGGTACTGTTTGTGTGTATCAGCTCTGCACCACGGAAACCATTCCGATAGCACCGCTTGTCGGGCCGATAGTGATTCTCAATTGATATCAAAATGTATAGTCTTCGTTCAGTCTACTGTATATTACATGTGTGTATACGTATTACTGACCGGTTAGCTCAGTTGATAGAGCGTTGGACTTATGATCGTAAGGTCACGAGTTCGAATCCGGAATGATGATGATTATATTTCAGTGGCTCTAACTGGTATATCAAAGGCTTTGGGTGGCTCATATAACCACTGCGTTGAAAAGGGCCAGGAAACCTATTCATTCATTACTTAGCATAGGGGAGTTTCGATTATCTGGTAGTAGTAGTAGTAGTAGTGACATACCGGATAATTGGTAATATCGACAAGCTTGGGCCGTCTAGGAAGAAATGATCAGAGGACATTTGAAGTATGTATATAAGTGCATTACTATGTTATGTACGGAACTATAAGAACAAATACTAGGTACCGGGGTATAATAAATATCATATCAATCAAATATTTAATATCATGAAAAAGACAATTTACTTGTGTCCGTGATAATCTATAGGCTATGCTAATTTAAAATGTACCTGCAGAACCATTATAATTGCTTTGGTATTTATTTTGCCAAAATATACTCAGACTAAAAGCTTAACGAATCTGTTTTCGGTGGTGATCTCTTATACATTAATTAATGGGCAGTGCTAATTGAACATCAAAAGGGTGCGATCATTTGAAGTCATGTTTATTTTTGATGGATCAATCTCTGAAGCATTCAAGGTTCGTACTGGAGTGAAACAGGGTTATGTCCTTTCCCCTAACCTCTTCGGTATCTTGTTCACCATTCTACTGAAACACGATTTTGGATCCTCCAAAGAAGAAATCTACCTGACCACAAGATCAGATGGAAAGCTATTCAATCTTGCTTGACTAAAAGCCAATAAAAACTTTAGAAACACCTTGATCTGACACATGTTGTTTGCAGACGACTCCGCAATAGCCACTCACATCGAAGACCAACTTCAGACCCTTATTTTCTACGGCAGGTGATGATTTCGGTCTGACCATCAGCGTCAAGAAAACCAACATCATGGGCCAACATGTCACTCACCCTCCATCTATTTCAATAAATGACATTCCGCTGAAACACGTACGCCAATTAACATATCGTAGGTCCACTATATCAGATAACATGTCATTCGATACCGGACTTGGCAAGCACATCGGCAAAGCTGCAACTACCCTCCTAGCAAATCTAACAAGACGTGTTTTGGAGAACAGGAAACTCACGGTTCATACGAAGATGGCCGTCTACAAAGCATGTGTTGCTAGCACCCTTCTCTATGCTAGCGAATCCTGGATTCTATACTCCAGCCAGGAAAAGAGCCTTAACACCTTCAATATTCGCCGATGAGACACATTGGCTGGCAGTATCTAGCAAGACAAGGTTACCAACAACGCAGTTCTCACCCATGCAGGACTTCTCACCTTACCTACTATTATGAGGCAGTGCCGTTTGCGATGACTGGACCATGTATGGCGCATGGAGGATGGTAGAATCCCAAAAGATCTCCTCTATGGTAGGCCACAGAGGACATAAAGAGTTAATTAATATGCATATATATTCGAAATAATGTTTATATGTATTCGAATATGTCTACATTAATTGCACATATATCCGTAGCCAATAGGACCGCGTTTATATATGTACACATTAATTTGATTTAATATACATAAATAATTTATTTAATGTGTATATTAATTCGAATTTATATAGATATATTTCAATTTATATACATATATATTCGAATATACATGCATATAAATTCGATTTAATGTGCCTATAAAATCGATGTAATGTGCATATAAATTCAGCAGGAGAGATGCAAGGCTCTTCTTAATAAATATAAACCCGAAGATTTACTCGATCTTGGTAGATCAATGGTCCTTGCAGCACATAGAACCACTGTTGTTGAACAATCGGTCTCACCCACAGTCATGCATAAGGGCAATCATTGACTGCCTAAGCCAGATGACAAATCACCATCGGCCAAAACATGCTACAATTGCGGCGGCAAATACCCGTATCAGGGAGATTGCCCAGCTCAAGGTCAAACTTGTAACAATTGTAAAAAACTGAACCATTATGCAAAAGCGTTTCGATCTGTTACATGAGAGTATCATGTACAAGAAACGAAACACATGAACCATATCAAAAGCATTGATACAAAGCCAGACAATACCCACAACGCAGATGAGGAAAGTTACCTATTTGCCATTAATACCCCCAATGCCAAAGTGAAAACCTGCACCACTACAGTGAATACTTCTGGTATACCTACCACAATGATTATCGACTCTGGTTTCCCTAACAATATCCTTGATACACTTGATTTTACACGTCTTCAAAACGAAGGACACGTCTGAAACTTATGGAACCAATGCACCATTCACAGTAACTGGTAAATTTACCAGTGAAGCAGGAGTTCAGCAAACCTCCATAACAACTTATTTTTATGTTATACGCGAGAATTTTGGCACTCTGTTGAGCTTGCATACATTCCAGGACCTCAACTTAATTAAGTTTTCTGGAGTATGAACACTACGTCAGCAGCGAAGATGACAGTACATCCTCTATTTGTGATAAGCACCCATCCATTTTCCAGGGTATTAGACAGCTCAAGGATGTTCAAGTCCCACTGCACTTCGACGAATCCAGTACAGCTGTAGCACAACGTCATATGAAAATTCGGTATGCACTACGAAAACAAGTCTAAGCAAAGTTAATCGAGCTAGAGAAAAAATACATAATCGAAGATGCAACTGGGACGACACATTAGGTATCGCCAATGTTGATAATACCACAAGGACCACAAGGACCCCAACTATATTCACTTGTGTATTGACACGAGAGCCGCGAATGAGCTGGTAGCGGAGGTAAATAGGTCTAAGGTTTTCTCAAAACTAGACCTCGCGTCAGGATATCACCAGATCGAAATCACCCATGAAAGTCGGTATATCACCATTAGCTTCATATTTGGGACTGAAACGATACAAGAGGCTGAGGTTTGGCATCAGCACAGCTTCCGAAATATTTCAGAACATCATCAGACAATCACTTGAAGGGCTAGAGGGATTCTTAAATATTTCAGATGACATTATCATATAGGCCTCTTGTAAAAATACACACGATAAGAGAATACATGCATTGATACAGCGCTTAGAAACGATATGTCTAACAATAAACCGCAATAAATGCGACTTTGGGAAAACATATTAGAGTACTGAACACGGCGTGTCACCTGATCCCAGGAAGGTGGAAACAATCCACCAATTGGCTCCTCCCCAATCAGCTAATGAATTTCACAGCTTGCTAGGTATATGGCTCAATACAGCGCATGATGTATTCCAAATATGTTAACTATAGCAGAGCCCCTGCGCTAACTCACAATGAATAGTGCTCCTTTTATTTGGGTAGAAACGCAGCGAAATGCGCTAATTCAGCCCAAAGATTCACTGTCTAGTGAAACAGTGATCGCCTACTTTGGCAATAACAAGCGCACATATATTTGCCTTGATGCCGGACCATGCGGTATCGGTGCCATCTTGGCGCAAGTTGATGGAAATTCGGTAAGATAACCGATATGCTTTGCTAGTAAGTCACTAACACAAGTTGAACAGCGCTACAGTCAAATTGAGCGTAAAATGTTAGCTATCACATGGGCAGTGGAGCGTTCCCACATATGTGTAATTGGAAGAGATTACATAATGTTAACTGATCACAAACCCCTCCTTCCAATTTTTAAAAAACATAGTTATGTACCACCTGTACACATACATCGCTAAAGTCTTAAATTGCAGTCGTACAACATGCGCCTTATACTTTGAATAGGGCAAAAGCAATCAAGCAGACTATATGTCTCGCCATCCAGTGGTGTGGATGATGTGTAAAGCGGCCTTTGAGCTGAGTCATTCACACATTTTGTGATAAACTATGCAGTCCCTAATGCTTTTACAGTGGAAGAAATTGCTCTTCGAAATGCAACAGACACCGACATGCAGGCAGAAATTACAAACTATCACTCAAATCAATGACAGAAGATCAAAGATTCAAACAGGTCATTATCTAATGTTCGTGATGAACTGACAGTGACTACTCAGGGTCTGCTAATTAAAGGATCCCAAAGGGTAATATCAAAGACTTTACAGGATAGGGTAATTAATCTAGCCCATACCAGACATCAACTGATCTCCAAAACGAAGGCCCTTCTTAGAAGCACAACCTCTGCTTTTCCATATTGACAAAATGAGAGAAAATGTCATTAATCATTGCATTTCGTGTCAGGCTACAACGCCAATACACGTCCAAGAGCCAATGGCCTCTGTATACTAAATTACCAAATAGCGTATGGAAATGCGTCAGCATTGACTTTTGCGGCCCATTTCCACAGGGAGACTACGTACTGATAGTGATGGTTGATTAGTTAAGATTTTCGGTTGTTGAATTGTGACTTCAACTTCTAGTAGGGCAGCATAACAAAATGATGTGAACAGTCAGGACAAAAGCACCATTTTTTTTGACAGATTGTTAGGTCATAAGGAATATATTTTTGGATGGCTGTCAAAATTGTTGAGTATATTATAGCAAATATAGGGCGTTTCTAAAAATGGCCGCCAAAATCATACAGATCGATCAGTTATGACTGAATAAAGCCGCTTTTAAAATTGTAAGTGATGATTTATATTATAATTAATGGTGGGAAGACAGAGATATACACATGTGTGATGTATTTATGATATCAAATATTGAGGGCGTCCTTCAAAATGGCCCCCAAAATCATACAATTTGTATAATTTAGTCCAAGTTTTCATTATTTAACTAATTTAAAGCGGGAATCGTTATAAATATGTATATACTCATAATTAAAATATTCCTGTTATTATCCTACATGTAGATCAATTACACCAATAATTTCTTGCACCTGAAAAATGAGCATAACACAATTTACAATCTCATAATTCAGATACGTCAATACACTGATAGTTAAGAAATATCTATGTGCTGGCCATATATTTCGAAGAATTGTTACTTGTGATACCTATGATGATACTGGATGAAATGCATTAAATGGCGGCATCCAGATCCAGGATGGTTAACAGAACGATTTGGCTCAACTTGATACATGGTTTCAGACTCTTAATGGTAACGAAAAGCACAGTATTTCCAATGTTTGTCAAGACGATTGGATAGAGGTCGAATTTCAAAAGAAAATTTGATACCACCAATTACGTCACGAAGGTACATTCACTATCGCCCTCTATTTTCACAACACCTTTTGTAGTTGGAAAACGTAATGACAACGGTCCGTGACTGCTTGAGCTAAGTTATTACCATAACCTTTGCAACACCAATTCCTTCTTCAAAACGAAGCTACAGCACAACGTATATTGGAGACACCCAAGATCAAAACACTGGCATCAGCTCGATCTGATAGGCACTAGGCGATTACATCTAAATGATGTCCTGGTGACTCGCTCCTTGCATAGTGCAGACTACGACACAGATCACTCTTTAGTTTTCTGCAAACAGTCAGAGTTTAACCGAAGACGATCCACTAGCTGCTCTAAACAAAAGGTAACACCACGCATCTATGTCTCTGATACAACAAACACTGTGAAAACTGCTGATTTTGAGGATGCCCTGCTGAAGACACTGACTCGAGCCCCATCTACGAAACGAAACTGCGCATAATTATTGGGATCATCTACATGATACGACGCATTCATCTGACATTAATCAGTTTGGTAAACAGAAAAGCAAACACCATTATACTCACACCAGCTATAGAGTATTACTTTAAGTGTAGGGAGTGATACTAGTTCTCTTGATTTATTTAACATATTAAAGTGGCCCCCATTAGATTGTTGATTTTTACAGGAAAACGACAAGTTTTTCGCTATTTCAACTAGTTAATTTGCAATTATATTTCATATTTGGCTAAGTTCCATTTAACCTAGCCTATCGTGTGCAGTATACATTGATGACTGTTATAGCTGATATAAACAGCGCCATCAGTCATATTGAATTTTCGAGTTGTCTTATTTTCGGCATAGTTTAATTATTTTGTGTGTTTGTTAAACATGCATATTGTTATTATACTGTACCGAATGAGCTGATTTGTTGTATTGCCTGTGATATGTGGATATATTTCGATCAGGCAGATCTTTCCTGTAATTTTCGTGAAGCTTGCTTCAAGTGACACCTTTGAATTTATATGTAAAAAGTGTTTGAAGGTTAAGAAGCTTGAAGAGTTAGTGCAGGATTGTAGTTGTAGGGATGGGTGGTCTGTTATTGGTAATGTTGGTGAGCTGGGTGTGGTTTGCATATCGATGATCATCGTAGTACTGGTGTTCCACTCGCTAACATGTTTAGTGGTTTACCTGTGGAGGATTGTGTGCTTGACAATGATGTCATTGAGGATTGTGTGGTTGACAATCATGATGTCATTGATTTGGACGTAAGTCTACCAATGGTTGAAGATACCCGGGAGATCGTTGGGGATAGTCGTGAAGTCATGGCCGAGGTGGTAGATCCAGGTTTGTGGTCAGGTAGTAAGTCTAAGGGTAAGATGGTTCTGTGTGACGATTTATTGGTGACGTATGTTGATAGAGCGTTTTGTAAAGTGGATAGAATCAATAGGACTAGAGTATGTTTGCCGGGGGCTAAGATACATAATTTGAGCAATAGGGTGAATTCGATTGTGGTCGATAAGGACGTTGTTGTAGTCCAGATTGGAATAAACAACTTAGATGAACCGTTGGATGTTATCCGGTCCAGATACCGAGAACTGCTGTGTAGACATAGCTTCCACTAGAGCGAAAGTTGTGATTTGCGGATTGCTCCCGAGGTTTGCCAGATAGGAGAGTTTCACCGCACATGATTGATGGCATAAACGTTTTTCTGGAACGTTTATGGGGTGATTTTGCTTTTATTTATTTTTATTTAATGGACAGTTTTCACGGTCGGAGAGATATGTTTGCAAGGGATGGCTTACATCTCAATAATGCTGGAGCGACGCGTTTCGGTAGATTGGTGAATTCATCGGTGGATCGACATAATTTAAACTAATTTCGGGTGTGTCTTGTAATTTGGATGTAAATAACAAGATACTATTACCCACTATTAGTGGGTTGAATGTTATGTTTCCAATGTAAGGAACATTACTAATAAGTTTGATGAGTTTTATGCTCTTTTTGAGGACATTAAACCATCTATTGTTGGTGTTACGGAGACTTGTCTTAATGATAGCCATTCCTGATTATATTTCAGGATACCGTTTTCATGGGTGATTTTAATTACCCGGATATATCCTGGGAGGAGGGTGTTTCTGGAGTCAAGGGTAGGGATTTTTATGATTTGTTGCAGGACTCATTCTTGCATCAGCTTGTGACATTTCCTACTAGAGGTGATAATAGTTTGGATCTGTATTAAGTAGTGATCATAATATTATTGGTGATGTTAGGGAGCTTGGTAAAATAGGTAGTAGTGATCATGAGGTTATTGATTTTGATGTAATTGTTAAGCATGTTGTTTCTAAGAGCACTGAGGTTGTTCCCAACTTCCATAAGGCGGATGTTGATGGCATTGCTGCTTATTTGTTCAAAGTTGATTGGGATAATAGTTTTCGGGTTATGTAATGCTTCTGACTGTTGGAGATACTTTCTCGATGTAGTCAATCATATTGGTGAAGCCTTTGTTCCCAAGCGTAGTAGACAATCCAAGCATTGTTGACCACCTTGGATGACAACTATACCATTTTACGGGAAGTTAAGAGTAAGCGTAAGTTGTAGCGGTTGTTTAAGTCAAACTGGTCTGCTGATGTTTTTGTTAAGTTTAATGATAATGTTAGGTCTGTGAGGTATTTGATCTCGAGTGCAAAGTTTGCCTTTGAGAAGGACCTGGCTAATAATGTTTAAGGATAATCCTAAGGCATTTTACGGGTAAGGTAGGTCTAAGCAGAAAGTTAAGCATGTGGTTGGTCCTCTTAGAAAATCAGACACATATACATTGATTAGTGATATGGCTGTTGTTTTAATTGATTTTTGCTTCTGTTTTTCGGAATGAGAATATTGATTTAGCGGGTTTGACCGTTAATAATTGTCCATTTTCTGTAGAGTTCGTTACTTTTTCTGCAGCCATTGTAGAAAAAAGTGTAAGCACTCTTGGTCAGCATAAGGCGGCCGGGCCGGATAATGTTCATCGTTTTTTGTTAAGAACTTTCGCAAGTTTTTTGCTACGCCGCTTAGCATAGTTTTACAGCGGTCTATGGACGAGGGTGTCGTTCCGACAGACTGGAAGTGCGCCAATGTCACTCCTATTTTAAAAAAAGGGGGATCGTAGTCAGTCGGGTAATCATAGGCAGGTTAGCCTTACTAGTGTGGTTTGCAAGATTATGGAGTCTATTATTAAAGATACTATGGTTCAATTTTTTTATCAGTATTCTTTAATTAAGCATTTTCAGCATGGTTTTAGGAAGAATAGATCCTGACTTTCTAATCTTCTTGAATTTCTTGAGGATGTTACAAGGTCTGTAGACGAAGGGAAGCCAGTTGATATCGTGTTTTTGGACTTTCGAAAAGCTTTTGATAAAGTACCTCATAACCGACATTTGTATAAAGTAGAGACTTTGAGGATCAGGGGTCTATTCTTGGTTGGATTGGTGGTTGGTTAAGTGAACGTAGGCAGAGAGTGGTTGTTGGGGGTATCTGTATATGCTGGGAAGAGTGTCACTAGTGGTGTTCCTCAAGGTTATGTGTTGGGTCCTTTATTGTTTGTTGCTTATATTAACGATTTAGACGATGCGGTTGGTATATCTGGTGTCAAGAAGTTCGCGGACGACACTAAAGTTTATAGTGAGGTTTGTTCCAAGGAGGGTGCGGCTAGGTTTCAGTTGGAGCTGGACAGTATTTTTAACTGGTCTGAGGATTGGGGTATGGTTTTCAATCTCGATAAGTGTAGGGTTATGCATGTCGATAGTGGGAATATGAAGAATGTTTATAATGTCAATGGTAGAAATGTAGCAGTTGTTCAGACGGAAAAGGATCTGGGTGTTCATTTGGATTATTCATTGAAGCCATCTAAGCAGTGTACCGAAGCTGCGAGGAGAGCTAATTGGATGTTAGGGTTGATTAGACGTCATTTTAAGTTCCTCCATAATAATATTATTGTAAGATTGTACAAGCAGATGGTTGGCCTCATCTTGAGTATGTTATATTTCGATTATCAGGAATTCGTGGACATTTTCCAATAAAATTCACTGGTATCCGATATTAAATCTGCCGAATTATTACGATGATAGCGCTAATATTTACAGAAATTTCACATAATACAATTTTTAATATGTGTATTCAGTTGGCCTAGTAGCAAATTAATATCATATTTTGTGAGAGCGCTCTTGAAGCTCAGTGGTCGGTTACTGCCAAATTGAACGACTTTTACGACCTATTTTACGACGTCGATCTAGTCCGAAGGTAACAATTCCACAGTGGAATATTTCTAATGGGGTCAATATATGCAGTGTTTGACCTATATTGACCTAAACCATATCTTACATTGGGGAATAATGCCGCCCCCCTCAATATTTTTACGGTTGTTCAGCAACCGGTACGGATATGATATTTTCCTTCTATGACATTTTCTCTCATTCATGTCTTGGGCATATTTTGACACCATAACCGTCCATATAGGACCTTCCATGTGGATGTCACATATGTTTTAAAAATGTGAGTTTTTTTGCATACACTGTACAGTTAATCAAATGTCATATAATAATATATTATAAGTTAATATGTTACACTGTTATTTGTAAATTATTTGGCTTTAAAGTTAATGTGCAAGTCTGAACTTGTTGTCAAATACAAACTTATTTATTTCAAACAATAAAATCCAACAAAAATAAAACAATAAAAAAAATACATAAAGAAAGAAAATAATAGAATACATAGAAAATACCGAAAATCATGACTCAAAATGAAATACATAAGCAAATACTAAAACATCACTAATGTCATTTCTTCATTAATACCAGTTTGAAAATATATTCTAAAACATCTATATATCCGGTATGTCTTTATATTTGGTTTTAATGAAGTTATATTATATTTTAATTGATATTTTTGGTAATTTTCGGGTTTGGGCAGAAATTAGCTCATTAACATGTTAATTAGCATATAATATCTCTTAACATTTTTGAAAATTGTTTTGGCTTCATGTTGTGCAGAACATATTTGTACACGTATGCATTCTTAGTTTCGAGTCATTCGGGCAGTCAGTGGCTGAGATCCTAGGGGCGAAGAGTTATTATACCCTTTGAAGTGAACATATACCAAATATGAACATTGTCAGATTTCAACTGTTTGAGATCCAATGTGTAAAAGTCACGCACAATAGACAATGTCTAGTCCACACACTGACACATACATATATAGATACACATGCACTCTCAAAAGTATTATTCCTCTTGCTATTAAAATTGAGGAATAAAAACAGGCAAACTATGTCCAAATATTCATGGAAGATAATGGATCTCTCTTGGTAAATAATCATCTGAAGGTAACCTAAGTAATATCTGAAATTAATATTGTACAAGCAAGAAACTCTTATCATTGATTTCTCAGATACTGTATACGAATGCCACACATCACAAAACGTGACGTGCCTGCATTTCTTTCAATGTTAGAATTGATTTATTGTCACCAAATGACCTTTGAACTACAGCCCCTGTGCTGGGAGTTGTGTTAAACGTTAGCTTATATCCAAATATCGCTCGATGGTACTGCCATAACAGTCTATTTGGTGGTATATGGTTGATGGACGTGGTTCCCCAGTTGTCACTATCACTCAATGGTACTGCCGTCACAGCCTATTTGGTGGTATATGGTTGATGGACATGGTTCCCCAGTTGTTATATAATATATCTCAATGGTACTGCCGTCACAGTCTAGTTGGTGGTATATGGTTGATGGACATGGTTCCCCAGTTGTTATATAATATATCTCAATGGTACTGCCGTCACAGTCTAGTTGGTGGTATATGGTTGATGGACATGGTTCCCCAGTTGTTATATAATATATCTCAATGGTACTGCCGTCACAGTCTA
>JAODAI010063337.1:0-17973 GCA_027575025.1 Scotoplanes globosa | reverse complement strand
TCTTTTTTCAGAGGGGGTTCGCAAGTTGCTAAGAGCTGGAGGGGAGGGGGGGGGGGGGGTCGGACGAACCCCTGGTTTGCCCGCCGGGGTCACCATAATCTGACTCAAGAAAAACGACTGGCGGTGGTTCAGTGGAGCGCTTCTCGTTTTATATTGAACAAAAAACGTATGGAGATGTCCTGAATGCGCGTCTTCATTCTCTAAACTGGTATACCTTTTTAAACAGATATCACCTTTAGGACCAAGTGTGTGTGGTGTAGTGGTACGCGCTACTCACCTTGCACCACTGAAGCCGCGGTTCGAATCCCAGTCGGACGAGCAAATGATTTTCATACTTGCAACTGTAGAGGTTTTCCTCCGGGCACTCCGGTTTTCCACTTGACTTCATTCGTCTGTTTGTTGTGTCTTAATTAATAATGCAGGAGCCCGAGGAGAACACTGGCTTGCTGGTGACACTGAGGGTTCCTGGGTATGAATTAAAGATTTATTTATTTTATTTTAATTATGTTTGTTTCCAAGTGTCAATATGGACAATCTGTATGCTCTGTTGTATCCGGTTCCATTTCAATCAACACACGCCACAATGATATGTGCTCCTCTTCGATCATTCGTATTATAGGACCAATTCTTACTTCATACAAACTTTATCAACATTGTTCCTAGGCTATGTAGCCGCAAGGGCGGGCTACCGTTGGCCCTTACATCAAGATAATTGCTCCTCTTTGGCTCCTTTCAGTCGTTTTGCACTAGTGTTAAGAAACACTTCTTAACCTTATCTCATAATTCCTAATCTTATTATATACATTTTAATTATAATTATATTTATTTATATTTGCATAGGCCTATTATTATATATTTATTCATGATTCTATATTTTCTATGAATCGTTTTGGGGTGAACAGGCCTTCGGGTTACAGGAATTCAGTTTCCTTTTGTTCATCCTGATCCTTTCTTTATACTTGTGATATTATGTCTGTATTGTTTGTATTTTTGTCGATCTAATAAATAATGGAATGATATGAAAAGTGTGTTTACTTGTTGAGGTACAGATATCCCAATTGGGATCCATGTAATTTCAGGTCTGCTACATAAAGTACATCCCTAATTTAGTGTCATATTATATATGTATATATGTAGGCCAAATTATAAACTATAATTCTCCAAAAGTAAAATAATTAAACAAAGTAATGAATTGAATTGAAAAGTCATTTGACTTAGTAATTCCTATTTGTGATATGTTGAAATTAATGTACATTTAATTACAACTGTATTTTCTTATTTTAGTTCGAAAAATAACATGTGCAATTTTAGTAAATGTATATTAGTGCAACAGGTAAAGCATTATGATAATAATAATAAAATATTATAATGTAACTAAATACAGTATATAATATAATATTATATATCTATTAATGCTGATTTTTTTTGTAATACAATATAGTACTCACTCACATAATTTCATAGTCTTCCTTTATTTTTTCAGTTCTGAGTGTAAATGTCAAATGACCTTTGCCGTCTATCTGCCACCTCAAGCGGAAACAGAGAAGTGCCCCGTTATCTACTACCTGTCAGGTTAGAATTAAAGTTTGAACAAGCCATAACTAATCGTACAAAAATATTTATATGAGCTGATTATGTAAATTATATTTGGATTTCAGGGTGGAAATAACTACCTACCTACAAACGTACATTTTTCAGATTTTTCCAGATGAAAAAACACTAACAAAAAAGGTCCTGCAGTTGTATTTGTGGTGTTTAATTGTGATAGGTTGATGAATGCAGCTATTTTTGTACCCTATCATATCATATTGCAGTGATTTATCTATTACTGGATTTATATTTATATGAATGTATTTCTAGCAGCAGGGTACTATTAATATAAATATATATGTTTCTATGGCATGTTCAGTTGTGCATAACTTTTTGATGATACACCCCATCACATCTATGATACCATATTCTGAATATATGGGCAAACGTTAGTTTGGGTAGCCACTTTCAGTTATCTATCGTCTTTAATAATAAAATTATAGTCTTCCAAAAACCCTCCCCAAGTGGCGCGATGGTTTGAGGATGCAATTTAAATGTTTTTTTACATGTTCAATTCATATTGAAAGCATTGAGCATAGATATTGAGATTTGTACCAGATATGGTTAATATAGTTCTCTATCAACTATCTACATGGGTAACAGCCACTAATATAGGTGGGGGTCAAATGCGTTTTTTTAAATATGACCATTTTCAAACAACTATAAATATCTAATGTAATACTGGGCTACATTACTTCTCCCATAGCCTTTCCTCCAAATAACAATAAACCAGTGGAAATTTTGTTCTATCGCCCTGTAGCAGACTGACAACATCTGAAGAAATGTTGTGTCACCTAGCAAGATAATATTTTGAGATGTACATAACTTTTTAATGATACACCCCATCATATTTTTGATGCCAGATTCTGAATCTATGGGCAAACATTAGCATGGGTAGAAACTTTCAGTTTTCAATCTTGCTTATGATGCTGACCCAAATGTAGCTGTTTTCACTGTGCCACTGAACCAAATGTAGCAATTTTATGTGAATAGTTATCCCACGGTAAATGTATGGTTACACTAGTATATGAACTTTTGTTGTCAAAAGTTACTACACGAAGTTATAGACAATGAATTCTTCGTTCCAAGTGTACAAAACATATAATTAATTCGGAAAGTTAATGTACCTATTATATTCAAATAAGTTGGATAAATTATTTAATTATGTGATTTCATGTTAATATGTATATGTACATAGTCGTGTACATACACACGTGCGCTGTACAGTGAACGGCTCTGTACGATATGATACAATGTGTGTCTAACGTATAAACGTGCACCACATGCAAATTGCTAACATAAACAAACATGCCTGTTCAAAGCATGTGTGCGTGACGCAATCTTTCTAATAGAGCGTGCATGGAGCTTTTCTGAAAATTTATGTAATTGGCATGGAATGATTAGCAATTAATGTATACTATGAAATTAATATTGATCAAAATTTAAACTTTCTCTAATTAATGCAAGCAGATTTATGCACATTAATGTGATATTTTGAATATCGCCCTCAGTTTTATGATTTGGATAAAAAGTCGCAATTTACCCTATTTTCCAACATTTTTCCAAATATATAATAATGATAATCTATGAATTGGAAAGTAAACCAGTTGAAAATGGTGAAATGTAAAAAAATATTTTGACAATTAATAAATAAGTTTAGTTAAATACGTCTCTTATCTCAAAATGAAAATCCCTGACATAATATCTGATTAGCTGTGTCGCCTCACATATTTTTAGCTAGGCTTATAGAACTCAAAACCATCAACTATTTTGATACTATTGCTAGGCCTGTTATGAAACACCAGTCTTGAAAAAGGGTCATAAACTTGATAAAAAATTGTCACTCCTTTATATTCGCTCCAGGTCTAACTTGCACAGAACAGAACTTTGTGACGAAAGCAGGAGCTCAAAGAGTTGCCGCTGAACTGGGAGTTATCCTGGTGGCGCCCGATACAAGTCCAAGTAAGTTGCCGTTATTGCAATGTTATTGCAATGTTATTGCAATGTTATTGCAATGTTATTGCAATGTTATTGCAATGTTATTGCAGTGTTATTGCAGTGTTATTGCAATGTTATTGCAGTGTTATTGCAATGTTATTGCAATGTTATTGCAATGTTGTTATTGCAATGTTATTGCAATGTTGTTATTGCAATGTTATTGCAATGTTACTGCAATGTTACTACAATGTTATTGCAATGTTATTGCAATGTTATTGCAATGTTATTGCAATGTTATTGCAATGTTATTGCAATGTTATTGCAATGTTATTAGTATTAGTATGCAACAATGGTAGATTGTGTTTACCAGCTCATTTATAATTTTCTGGTTTAATAACTCGGTCTACAGTTTTTTCATTGATCACTGAATTGTTGACCATGCTCCAATCCCTGAACATCAAGCGAGGAGGCAACATATAGCATATACCACAGTCTCCTGGCTTACAGGCTGATGATGAAGGACCCCACAGTCAGATATGTTGTAAAATATGATGCATCCCATAGTCACCAAGTTTGAACACAGCAACATATATGTGATGTACCAGATCAGGTATTATGTCGGTCCTTGGTCATGTTGCAAAATTAGTGTAACAAGAAAAATGAGGTTATTATAGCTTTATTTTGATACCGAAATAAAGAATTTATTAATTTTACTGAATATTTTTTTATGGAGTTTGTCTTATTTCATTGCACAATTTATCCATTTTGGAGGAAAACCTCCCCTATCTCAAAATGAAGAATGCCGACGTAATACCCGATCTGCCGCGGAGCATCACATATTTTATGTAATTGTAATACACACAAGTGACTGACAATTCTCAGACCTTCATTTATAAGGAGCGCCGGCGTGATCGCGCTCCAAGGCGCTCCTGAAAAGTGCTAAAAAAAACAACTTTGCTAATATTGGTGTCAAATCGCAATGCGATATAAATGATATAGACACTGTTACATTTGGACCTGTTGTATTAGAAATATAGACAAGAAAAATATGGGCAAAATGTCCAGGAGAGGAAAAGCTCTCCTTAAATGTCCCAGGAGCTGAAAAAAAGCTCTCTTGGGATTCTCATACGTGAAGGTCTGAATTTCAATATTTTTTCAAATTTATGTTGGTGACAAATGAAATATAATTGTGAACATTAGACACAATTTTAGTGCATCAACCAATATTTCGGTGTCCCTGTTACGTGCATTTTCACTTCTATTTTTGTTAACAGAATCTATTATACACAATATACTTCAGTGTGTACTTTTGGTTGTCCTTCGTGAGCAGAAATATTAAAATTAACAACTAGAAAATCATACCAGACCGGCAACACTCAATAACATGCACAAGTAACTGCAAAACATGAAAGACAAACTTAAAACAATGCAGAAATATATATTTTTTCAATTTTAAAAGTTACTTTCTCAAATAAATATTCCTGAAAATTTGGTAGTGCGAAGGACAACCTAATTTTTCTTTTTTCCAAATTTGGGTACAGTAGACTGTAGTCCTTCCAGAATTCTGGTAGTCTCGGGCAACGGGACGACCCTTAAAATTACACGCTTGTACTTACCCTCTATCCTATATTATATAATACATAGTATGACCTCCTACAACTGACCTATATCTAGTAAAATTTTGGCATCAGGCCTCCATGACGTCATCTCTCCATGTCACGTGACCACTCACTGGCGCCAATACCACTACACACACCCCATGTTATAATCAATTCTGACTTTGCTTCAAAGCGACCTAGTCGGAGTATTTTTGGCAAATTTATTTTTGATATTTTGTGAGTGTTTTATTAAATTTAGATATATTTTCTTAGAACTTAGGTTAGTCACCGATAGTTAAAGAAGAAATGTATGTAGTTTTCTTCTCGGAAATATTGTTAATTTTCGTTAGGCTTATCAGAATTACAATCGAACGTTATCGATGTTAGACTAAGCCCGTGGCCTATCTTCGTCAGTAACGTTAACGTTGTAGCCATTGCTTTATGAAGCCTCTTAGAGGTTCAGGGTTTGAAAGCTGTTAGTTAAACACCTTTTAGTGTTGCTAACTTATATTTTCTTCAACAGTTTCTTCGTTTATTTGTGTCTTCGAAATGTTAAACGAAGTACATTACATGATTTCTGTTTGTTTTGGTATTAAATGTAATTTCCCTTAGCCGTGATAGCGGGGAAAAACGTTGCAGTAGATGCAATAACTTTATTCCGCACGGTTGGGATGGGTATGATGATTGTCCGCTGTGCCGGGACTGTAACACACGTTATCATTGTAGTGTGTGCACTACTTTCACTGATAAACAGTGGGACATGGTTTTATTGTGGATGAAATCACGAACAACGAACAAATCCAGTAAGAAGGAGGTACGTGGGAAGAAGACTTCGGCTGTTACTAATCCAGTCTCCGATGGAGCTTCGTCATATTCTACGTCTAGAAAATCGTCTACGTCGACGAATAGTTGTACGGGCAAGCAGTCTACGCGTTCCAAGTCTCCCGAAAAGGATGTAATCTCCATGGATGGAGAAGCCATTGATGATAATGGTGGATCCCTCATTGATTATAATGGTGTTGCGGTCTCCTTCAAACACAGCAATGTGTTTGTCGATGACGCAAATGCATCCGGCGCTGCCGGGATGCCTTCTCAATGGTCGGAGAAGATGTTTCCTGCTTACTCAGAGATGAGTCTGCAGCGAAAGTTCGTGATTTGGATCTGGAGGTTCCATCGCAACCTTTACGATCGCAACCTCAGCTACCGTCGCAGCCTTTACGATCGCAACCACAATCACGACAATCGCAATTGCAACCACAATCTCAACCTCCACGATCTCAACCACAATTATAATCTCGATCGTTACCTCGACAATCGAACGAATTTTCGTCCGAAAATGTTGATACTACTCCTGATGAGACTTCGAGAGATTATCTTATTGAGTATAATCATTACTTGGAGGAACGTATGAGGGTTCAACAAGTGCATATGGATGAGCAATGGAACCCTATGCAACGTTAAGTCAGTGTCGGAAGTCTTACCATCGTGATTCAGAGGGCCAATGTCCTTCTCCACTCTTCCCCATAATAAAATCCCCACAGGGGGTGACGAATGACGACGACTCCTCTCTAGCTGATCTAGAGGTGGAGGTCCAGGGGAAGAGGTCTTCGACGATGATAAGGAGGTGCTTACGGAATACCAGGTTCTGTTAACGGAGGAAGGCTTGTTGAATACACTAGTGGGAGCTTCACATGCCTTTTGGCACAATTGATTGAAGGTTCTTATTGAAGGAAATGTTCATGAGCATGAACATGATTTGGTGAAGGCGGCCATGAACACAACCATTTCTAAAGATTTGTTTGAGAAATCGGTTACGATACTGCACGATCGTTTGGGTTTTGAAAATCCTAAAGAAGATGTTCTGGTTCCTGATGATCCTGTTAAGAAAGTACGTATATTTCGGAACATACAGGAGAAGAAGGAAAGCTTTACTATACCGGTAGACGTATAATGTGAAGAACGCATGGATGCTTTATTAAAGTTGATAAAGGGCTTCACTACCTAGTATAGCAGGTGCAGCTCTATCATTTCTAGTCAATCTCCTTGCCGAGGTAGTAATGTGGGTTGGAAGCAATGTATGGGTTGTGGTCATAACCGGAGCTAGATTTATAATGACTTGGGCATTAACGGAATAACTCACCAACATGGTCACACCCTTGATCTGTTGATTTCAAGAACCATTTCTGACATCGTCTCTAATATTAACATAGCATCGGGACTACCTTCAGATCACAACGCCATCCATTGCCTACTCAACCTCAGCCATCCTCGGCCATCGCGCAAAGGGATTACCAACATACGCGAAATCGACGTCAACAAGTTCAAACATGATATTTCAATGTCCAATCTTGCGAAGAGCAACAATTTAAATATGGTACAGCTGGTTGATCAATACAACCTGGTCTTTCGACAACTTCTCGACGACCACGCACCTATGACTAAACGAATAATCTTCCTACGACCTAACATACCCTGGTACTCTCTGTATGCAATTAAACGTAGCAATCGTCACCTAGAACGTAAATGGATGAAAACAAAACTCAGCATCGACAAACTTATTTATAACGATGCCTGCAAGGCTTACAATGTTCAATTATAAACTGCAAAATTTGAATACCATAAATTCCAACTTAGCGAATATGATGATTCGAACCTCTTCAAAACTGTCAACTCCATCTGCAACCCAATAACAGAAAAAACCTTGCCAGCCCATACTGGTTCCCGTGACCTACCTGCTCAGTTTTCGAAAATATTTTCTCTAAAAATCGAAAACATTCGAAAAGAGCTGGACCTCATCCCAAATGATCAACGGTGTCCAGACACTGCACTTTTCTCTTTCGACTCCTTCACTGAATTCATAAAAGTGTCAAACAATGAATTCCGCAAAATTATTATGAAAGCGCCATCTAAAACTTGCAACTTATATCCTATACCAACACCCCTGCTGACCACCTGTCTCGATGTCCTACTACCCACCATCACTCTCCACAGGTGACATGCCAACCAGCCTGAGGACTGGTATCGTCGTTCCAATACTGAAGAAGAATAATCTTGACAAAGATACTTTAAAAATATATCGGCCAATCTCAATACTGCCATTTATATCTAAAGTGATAGACCGATGTGTCAATGAACAAATACAAACCACTTCGACAACAACGATCTACACTCCACCGCTCAATCTGTTTACTGGCCAAATCGTGGGATCGAAACTGCTCTACTCAAAGTCAAAAACGTCCTACTATGCGCCATGGATAACCTCCAGGAAGCCATCATAATTCTTCTAGACATGAGCGCAGCCTTCGATATCATTGGCCACCCAATCATACTACAAAGACTGAGAAACAGATACGGCATATGCGTAACTGTGAACAAGTGGTTTACATCCTACCTAGACGCAAGGTTCAGTTCTCGGAGCCCCACTATACACATTTTACACTGGACCCCTTACCGAAGTCATAAACGCTACGAAGTCGATCACATGATTTACGCTGACCACACTCAAGTCTACATAACATTCAACACTTCTTAACGGAACGCCGCCATACTAAAGCTCGAAAGTTGTGTTTCCGACATTAAGCGTTGGACGACTACAAACAAACTAAAATTCAACCATTCGAAGACCGAAATCATCCACATCACCTCTACATTCAGCAACAGTATCCCATTACCTCCCATTCGAATCGGAGACGCTCTAGTCCAGCCAGTAACCTCCGCTCGAAAACTAGTAGCTATCTTCGACTGCCATCTCGACCTTAAAGCACATGTCCGTAACATCTGTCGCAGTGCATTGTTCGGAATCCACACAATTGGTAAACTCTGTAAATACCTCGACCAAAAATCCGCTGAAAAGCTAGCGCATTCTTTTCTCACTTCCCGTATCGACTTCTGCAACAGCCTGCTACACGGCCGTCCCCGATCGGAACTGGCAAAGCTCCAACGTATCCATAATTATGCTGACAGGATTGTTACGAGATGCAGTACAGGACAGAAGTGCTGCTTATTATGTACAAGATCGCCCACGGTATCTCCCCTGATTATTTAACCGATCTCGTTACGCATTACGCCCCCATGCGTACTCTACGTTCTTCTTCCCACAACCTCTACTATATCTCCCATATCCAAGTGAAAACATACGGCGAACGTCAGTTTTCCTGGACGGGCCCATCACTTTGGAATGCATTGCCCGATGCAATATGCCAATCTTCCAGCATCCACTCCTTTAAGAAGAACCTGAAAACTCATCTGTTCAACACTGGTTAGCTCTATATGACCCTGTTTTTAAAGAGGGCCAATTTACTTGTTTGTTTTTCATCCATTCTCTGTTCAACACAACATTATTTTTGTAACATGCCGGTCATTTCTCTAACTGTATTTTTCTTTAAGCTTGATGTTTCTCGTCAAGCCCTTTTAGGCTCTGCATAAAGCGCTATATAAATAGTGTTTATTATTATTACTATTATATGATCAATTAACTGCTAACAAGGGGTGAGTATTCTCAAAGGAGAGAGACCGCTCAATTTTTTAAAAGAGGAAATTAATTTTAATTCTCCATAATAAAGTGGTGGAGCTCTATCACTGTGACATAAACAAGGAAAGAAATAATAATATTTGTCTGCTTGTGAAACTTTTACGAAAATTGTATTTATCGCTTTTTTTCGACAAGTGATTGGAGTCATCCCTTTTCAACAATGTCAGTGGTCTACAACGCATTGTCATTGTCAATATGCAAATTACCAACCCTTGTACTAGTAAAAAATCCCTCCACTTTTGATGATCTCTGAAGGAATGCTGTCTTTACCAGGAGCTTTCCCTGATGAAAGATTGCCAATTGCTTTCCTGATTTCGGATATTGTTGCTTATCTTTCTAGTTCATTCATCATAGATAGTGAGTGGATCAATGGCATTGATAAATATAGATTGGGACACCGTAATCTCCCTGGAGTAGAGCTCTGAGTAGTGTTCGATCCATATCTCAAACTGCTTTGTTTTATCCGTGATTTTCCCGCAACGCCAACTTTAATGGTATTGTTTTCCTTTGAACGGGTCCAACTGTATTATTGATAGCATCGTACATATACTTCCCATATTATTGCACATATCCGCCCAGTAATTATGGCAGGTTGTTATCCTTTTTTTGTCTGGCAGTTCTTAGAGCTTGGACTGTTTCTTCATTTGGTATATTGTTGTACATAGTTGTAGAGCTATGCGCTTCTACTGTATAGGTGGTGTTAATATATTGGTGCTCGCTTAAAACCAATCAGCTAACTCTCTTTTCTGTTATGGATGGGTCGTATCACGCATATGATCCTAATAATTGTATAGATGCATGAGTTAAAGAATGTTTTTCCTCTTATAAGGAATCGTTATCGGTCTTTCATAATCCGAATTCGAAATTATTTATAGTAGAAAAAATATCGCGGAACCGCCACGCTATGCGTATACATGGTGCCGTATTTGTGTATGTTGTGTTTTGATTGCATATGTATGTGATGTATTTATGTGTATCCCTACCTTCGTTAAATAGCTCACATCATTCCATCTCATGCGTTGGTGACGCATACTGTCAATATTGGAGATGAAGGTGTTATTATAGAGATGAGAAGAACCATGCCATCATCATCTAATGTTACATGGAGAAGAAATGGTGTGGAACTTATTGTACAAACGTCATTACTCACATATACGATCAGTAATCCGGTATCGAATGCAGATGAGGGAGTATATGAGTGCATTATTAGCGGCCAGCGAACAGAAGCGTTTCATGGACTTTTAAGACTGATAGTTCGTGGTAAGTTACATTCCCCATACTTTGTATTTTAGTCATTATTATACTAAGAGCCGTTTCAAGTGCGACAACTTGAATTAAACTGAAATTTTCACTGCACTGATTGCAGTCTATGCATTCCTTGTGAATGATATATGGGATGGGCCGGGTGCTTCAGTAAGCTAGACAACCCATCTATATGTTTTTGCGTACATGTTTGGCAGTGACGTTTTTGCATTACCAACTTGGATATGCTCTAACTAAAAATATAACTTTCGATTTAACTTATACTTGGAACATGTCTCGCCCATATTGGGGAGGTGTTTCATATTTTTTGAAGAAGTCATATGTCGCCTACAAAACATCAATCACTCTGTGATGGTTAATCCAGCCACACCATAAGTATACGACAATGCACACAATGGATATATTTAACAAGGAAAATGGTCATATATCATACATATATATCCTGGTTGTGAAAAAACACATTCCTGTTTAAAATTAATACTTTTTATTTAATTGAAACATTACTAAACAGGAAAGTGTCAATCTTTAACCAGGAATATGTTGTTATTTTAACCAGTATATGTATGGCTAATATATGGCGTCGATCATGGTCACTCTAACAAGGATGATATTATAATATACATAAGACTACCGGCATGAAATTTCGTAAAACCGAAGTTATTCCGAGCAGGTTAAATGTCACGTAAAAATAAAAAAATATAGATTATAAACTGAACAATTTTGACGGAGTTGCATATCAAATAATTATGTCTACGCAAGACGCACCTGGCTATTTGTTCATTCAAATTTAGTCTTGGCATTGGGTGATCTTGAGGTGAATGACCTTTTGTGTAACCCTAGATCAGAAAGCCACAGACGGTTGCCATATTTTGAGACCATCATGTAAATATATATAGTTCAGCGGGTTAACTCTATCTTACATGAGTGGGGGGGGGGGTGCATAATGAACCCTCAAAATTGTGTATGGTTGCGAACAAACCGTTGCGGATGTGATTTTTTTCTTTTACGATGTATTTGTGTCATGTCTTGTGGACATTATAATACCATAACCATCCACATAGGATTTGTATTATGGATGTCACATTAATTTTAAAAGGTATGTTTTAGAAATATGATTTTGTTCGCTACACTAAATACACTTAAGCAAATGAACATATAATAATATGTATTATTACACTGTTATTTGTAAAGGAATTCTGAACTTGTTGTCAAAACCAAACATATTTATTTCAAGTAATAAAATCACCCAAAATAAAACAATAGAATACATAAAGAAAGACAAGAGGGCAATCCACGGAGTTGCTGATCTCAACGCCATATGGGATGATACACAAATGTGAGGGTTTCTATTGTCGAATGAAGATCGCCATACCGTCGCCACAGGAGCCAGATAGCGTAATAGCGGTCTCCATTCGGCAATATATACCCTACCATCTGTGTGTTATCCCCATTCATAAATAATGTAGTTTTTTGCCTAAATACAAAAAATATGAATTACTTGTAGATCAACATCTAATTATCCCCATTATAACACAAACAACACCCAACATATATATCATACAACATACAATAGTATGCATATGAATTATGCCACCCTCTAGTTCATGTTCATTATGTAGCACCAAGTGAAGCTCGAGCATGGAGTGAACATAACTTAAAAACAGAAAATAGCTAAATAAATTACGAACAGATCAAAATTCTTCTCATATTTCTGATTTTACCATAATGCGCGGCTGAAAATATGATTGATCCTGGCTCTTCAATTCGATTTCAATTTTCAACTTCAATGAACGGCAATTTCGGCAATGAACAGTGGTCCCCAGCGCCTGAAACTTGTTAACCAAACAAACTGACAAAGTGGTAAATATGTAGGTTACTTAGTATTAAGAGTTAGTCCCACCTTATTTTAAAAATACCATCAAATTGGCGATTCCACCCCCGTAATGCTCAAAAGAGCTCCTGTAAAAAAATACGAAGGCGTTGTTTGTAGTGTGGATTAAGTTAAATGACAAAGTAAAATGTGTTTTTGTATTGCTATATTGGAGTAAGACAAAAGGTCCCGAAATACCCAAACTACCTCCCGTAAATAAATTTACGGAGGCTTTTTTTCCTTTTTTTTTTAAAAGAGCCTCCAAAAAATAAAAAGTATTTTGGACACTGTAGTATTATGTGTATATTATTAACCATAACTTAAATTACATTAGCAATCCATGTTATATAAAAACATATTTGTGTCATAAAGTAGTATATAATTTTACATTGTTGGATTTCACTAAATACAATTTAAATATTGCACTAAATGAGCTTAATTTTATGTATTTCAGTGTATGTGGTACATATGGCATGATCCTTTCGCTTAACAAAAACATTGTTGAATACACATAACTGCATTATTTACCAGTTCAATTTGAATTGCGTACATGGTACTTCGACACTTTTTGTGCACGCTAACTTTTTGTTCTTCTGTTACCGTCCTTCCGTTACCGAAATTGAATCTACATAATGTCCCGTACATCCAAAACCGAAAGTCATATTTTATAGCGAAAAGTGGCATATGATAACCAACATGATTGGGAAGACCTGGTATACCATTGCAATATATAGGTTTATCAAGATTTAGAGTTTGTGAGAAATGTGCTTTAAGGTGAAGAACCATGTCCATTTCACAGTCGTTCCGTTACCAGCCTCATTAATATATATTTGTCGTAAACGAAATATGAAAATCACATTTTTTGGGGTGGGGGAGGGGGGTAATTTGCAGAGTGTGATTATACTAAGAGACGAGTGGCCTTTGATTGAAGTAATTATTAAAGCTTTTACGATAACGTGTATTTTAATAATGACAAATATCCAAAAATGTCCGTCCGTTACCGTGGAATTTCCCTATATGAATCTCCAAGGTATCCTCATCAAAATCAACATATTTCCTAACCGACCCTTAAAGCAGTTCTGTACCGAATATCAACTTCATCTGAATTACCGTTATTGAGATATCGTGTTCACAAGCCAAGATATTATCAATAAGTATCGCCCACTAATTAATATACAATGGCATTGCCGTCGAAAACAGATAGGCTTCTTCCCTGGGATATAGATCAGATTTCCCCCCAAATCTACGAAATCTTTTTCTGACAAAAAATAGGTGAAATATATGTGATAAAAAAAATACCCCAAATTATGGGTACTAAAATTGTGTTGAAGAAAAAATTGTGGTGAAAAATGTTTTTCCAAAAATAATTGTGTTAAAACAATGTTGTTAAAAAGTTTGGGGAAAAAAATACTTAAAACTAAAAAAAAATGTTGGAAAAATGTATTTGGTCTTTAATTTTGTTTAGAAAAAAATGTTAAAAAAAACGCAAGAAGAGGGCTTTGAGAATTTTTGGGGTGAAAAAAATATTTGTAAAAAAGAATTTGGTTAAAAAAATGGAAAATTGTTGGAAAGAGTATTCTGTACACACAATTCTTTAAAAAAGATCCCGCGGGGTCATATAACTACATAATAAGATTATTATTAATAGAAAATTCACTGTTGAAAATTACTGATGGAATTGACGGAAAATGTCGTCACGTCCATCATAATTACTAAAAGATTCGGCTGGGCTTTCAACATATTACCCAACAATCGCCGTAAATAGCTACAAAGCTCTTTTGTTCAAGAGAGGGATGCTCTAATTGCTACTCATTAATATTGCCACATTGAGTTGAGTGATTGATATATACCCACATATCGACTGGTTTTTAATATCATTGTCTAATGTTACATTATCAAAATAATGCTTATGATAATTAATCATTGAATCAATCAGTTAAGTTATTAATTAATTGTAAATAATACTACTTACCTACTGGGCTGGATGGGAATGACATCAATCTCAAATTATTCCCATTTATGTTCTACATAGTATGCCTATGTCAATGTCATTGTGGAAATAACAAACTATATTTTGGAAGGGTCAAACTTTGAAAAATCTTCATTACTACCATTCTTACCAACGTAAATATATATGCCTTTGTAATTTTCATTTGAGTACCTTTGAAACGACATGATGAGGACTACATAAGCCAAGTGATGCAACATTGACCTCGTTCGTCCACACTCTGTATATTATAGACAGTACATCCGAAATGCCATTCCACATTCATTCCTAAAACCCATATCATGGTCAATATAGTCATACCCTCATAAACGTGGTTTCATACTTCGCCCTTTTACCAACCCTCATTAGACAAAACACCCGCTGTGGTATAGTCATCTGTCCATTATTATTCCATGTCTACATAATGGTGGGACGACACCACCTTTTAACACCACGTAAATATGTATATGCAAACATATTACGTATTATTATTTCTATTTTCAAGATGGATAATATTTGGCTATAAGATATAACGGTGACAAGAAGATCGCAACTATTTAAATATATACATTTTACAGATTGCAAATCCCATCGATGGGGTCCCCCTACTTGTGTGGGTATCTGTGATTATTGCTACAACGGGGGTATTTGTGACGACGAGACAGGACGATGTGTATGCCCACCTGGATTCAAAGGAATCAATTGTTTAACAGGTATATATAAAAAATAATACATATCACGAATCTATTTCAAGTGAAATCCCGGTGTTCTTATCTGAATGTCATGTCAGTAGTATAGGAACGACCGGACAGGGTATATTTATGGTGGAGTGAGGTGGATTGAGGCGTGAGGAGCGCATGCGTCATATATAGTGTATACCCGTAATGTATGGCGTCACACTGAATCCTTACACTTGTGTGATGAACAGAAAATAATTTATAAGGGTAGGCTTATACAATTATAGTAGTATTTTGTGACTTACACAATCAAGTTAAGTTGATAATTTTCGTTATATTAGTGTATTCAACACTAAGCGAAGACTTAGAGGGTTGATGTGTTTCACTGATTGACATTCCTCGTAATAGTTGAGGGGTTTAGTACCACGTCACAGGCCATGGCGACGGTCTGTCTGGACATCATGTTTTAGCGTGTTGGGAAAACTCGTAGGCGAAGAACACAAGTGGAACAGGAGTGTGTAGAATACTGGGTTTGTCAGATTTGATATTAGCAATGAGTCTATTTTTGTCGCTTAGCGTAACACATCGTGATACACTAAAGGGTTGATTTACGTCGTATACTGCTTGTCAAGACAAGGTATCGATCAGTAGATTATTGATCGCATAATAGTTACAACTGTACAGACTATATATATAGCGTGTGTGCCTACTTGGCATATATGCACCATAAGATAATGTCGCAATATACATGGCGGTATTTAGAGGATGTATGAGTTTCACTGATCGTCGTTGACGATCTTTGGATTGTTGATCATATTCAATTATAGAACTTCGAAATTATTTTCGCTGGGTATTTGTGGGAACCTGAGTATATAGTAATGTATTTACTCTCTTACGTCAAATTGAAAATGTATGTACTCTCTTATCTTACTATATTGCATTGCTTATGCTATTAGGAATGTCCTGATCATGTTTTACATAACCAATCATTATAATAATAGTGATTGTTGGTCCATTTAGACGTTTAATGGGATACTATTTCATGGTTTTACGATATTTTAGTATGTTAATGTATATTTCAGTATCTTTCGAATATTATGGTTCGTTTATGGGTTTACTATAGGATTACATTTATATATGGCATATAATGTATGCATTTTAATGTAAATTTCAGTATAAGTCAAGTATTATGAAATAATAGGTACGGGTTTTCTTTAACCTTTATATAACGTTATACAATGTAGCATACATTTTCCTTATTAAGACACTATATATGATGCTAATGAAAGTGCATATTTAAAAAAATGACTATTTTACAGGATAAAGAGTGTTCGATTATTGTATGTCGTTCTTTATTGCTAACACCATTTCATCAAAGTTTAGGTTTTATAGTATTGTTTTGTCTTTTTGCGTGTGTGGGTGTGGGTGTGGGTGTGAGTGTGAGTATAGAATACCTTTTTTTCCATTGTTTTTCAATATCTACGACTACTTTAGTGTTTTTTATGTCTATTTCAGACATTATCGAGTATTACAAAATGTTTATAAGATATTTTACTCAGTGCCTGTCTGTAGAATTTCAGGATTGTATACGTTTAAGTAAAAATAATACCAGGCACTTCATCATTATAAAACAAAATAAAAGATACGTCGATAGGTTTTCGTTGTAGAATTCCGTTTTGTGTTAAACGTTAAATTATAGTAAACATTACGTAAAAACATCCTTTGAATATATAGGTGAAGGTTTTTCACAAAGAACTTCCCCGATGTGCACACATGCATATGTCTTTCATTTGAGCAATTTGCATTCTTTATAAAAGTATATGTCGTTCGTAAGCATAGTGTCTCTCTTCCGTGGTATACATCTTGCATTCAACTCAACATATTTCCCATTTTTCATAAATATGTTGCTAATTTCCACAATTGTGTATGCATGATGAAATCATGGTGAACTTTTGTTACTATCGATTCTACATTTTGTTTGCGTATGTTTATTCTCTACATTTAAAATTATAATCAAAGTAACGATATTTCATATATATACAGCGAATCTCTCTATTAATAATAATGCTTATTACATAACAATTATTCATATAAACGTTTGTGGAAGTCGTAATTTCAAAATCGTAGAGGCTTTCCAGATTTTTATATTTTTTAATGTATATTTCAGTATTATTCGAGTATTATCAAATTGGTTCATTTATAATAATAATAATAATGATGATTTATATAGCGCCTTTCCTGCATATGACCACCTCAAAGCGCTTCACAACGATTTTTTTTTTTTCTTTTTTTTTTCTTTCATTCATTCATATTATTTTATTAATAATATATATATATATATATATACACATATAATCATATATATATATATATATACATATATATATACATACACACACATATATACATTTTTTTATTTAATTAATGCACACATGTACATAATCTATGTTCATGAAAATTAAAAATGTATTAATCATAATGAAGTTTGAAAAGATGAGTCTTAAGAGACTTCTTAAAAT
>JAODAI010063226.1:0-12015 GCA_027575025.1 Scotoplanes globosa | reverse complement strand
GACTGGTACATCAAAGGCTTTGGGTGGCTCATATAACCACTGCGTTGACAAGGGCCAGGAAACCTATTCATTCATTCGGGTTGCACGGGGATATTTGAGCAGGGGTAAATAAAATAGTCCGGGTTTATCAAACAATTCTCTGTTTCTGTTACCTGTAGCCTATAAGCCACCGTACTATTTTTCGTGGACTTCCCAGAATCTAAAAATAGTCGTTGTGGTAAATGGTAGTATTCTTTGAAACTCAATTTGCGTGCTGTGGCATTTGAGTACGTTATCAATGTACAAACTACAAGGTGCAATTTGTGCAGCCCGGCAAGGTTGCAGCCCGGCAAGGTTCCAGCCCGGTGGTTGGTTGAGTTATTAGTTTCGCTTCAGTCATTCATTCAACCAGCTGAATACCATCGGGTTACACGTACGGATAATCGCTGGATAAAAACTAGGAATTAAACCAAGAAAAATATCATTGGTTTTATTTCGGTATAATAATAATACCATGGCATGTGATCATATTTTGGATATTCCTGTCGCTTATGATTGAAGCTAATCCAACAAGTTGCAGCAAGGTACGTAACATAAGACTTTTATCATTCCAATTCGGCTATGTTTTAATTAATTTAGACTTTAATTACTGGTGTGGTTTGTAATAGTAAGCAGGCCAAGCGCTGCTGTCGATTTAATTTCTTGACCGTGACCAATCCTTATTTAACCCTTTGGCTGCCAATTTAATTTAGACTCTGCTTAGTTAGAGCGGCCCCGCACACGTCAATCATTGGTCTGATTGCTTGGTTAATAGCTTGTATCAACATGGCCACCAGCGGCCCGTTGGCTCCCGTCGTCGGCTGGGCCACTGAACATCTCAGTCGTGAAATATCCGGTTACTGCTGGTAGCTCCGATACGCGCGTGAACATAACCAGTGTTTTAATTATATCTCGTCAGTGCATGCTAAACTCGACACGCTTATAAATGGAATGGTTAAGTAACACTCTGTAACAACAACGCTCCGCGGGTTGAGTCTCGTCTTTTGACACGCTGATTGAGGTGTGTAACTTGGCCTTAGAATGATCTGTGATTTAATCTTAGATCCTGTATGCACGGTATGGGCTGTAAGTTTTATAAGGAGCTCATTGGGGTGCTAGGCGGGTTGGTCCGGGCACCTTCCGAAAACCCATGTTTGCGCATCATTATACCTGGCTGGCGCGTGGAACACTCCTGTCAGTGTCTTTATGCTCAAGTAGGATACCTCATCTAAGATAAAAAACTTGCAGCTCGCTGATAGTCGAACTGTGGGCCTCCGAAGTTCGACACCCTAATCGTGAACAGCTGCCATCCAACAAATCTGTTTAATATCCCGCTGGTTATGATAAATTTATATTTAATTTTACGTACTTAAAAACGACAAGTATTAAACCAGGGTAACCCTATTTTTTAAACCATAATCCTATGCTGAACCAATCGTACACCCATACAGAATATATTTTTATAACACAGGGGCATGTAAATGCCTAATTTTGGACCAGTAACTAGCTTTTATGTATACTCTCCTGTGTTCTAAATAAGGGTTTAGGAGTTTATGCACGCTCCTGTTTTCTAACATGTTCGGTTTTAAGCTTGAATTCCTGATTGGACAGATATGATTTCGGCATGGATCCCATCCCGACTTTAAGCTACAGGACTTTCGGCGGCTGGACTGACGGGCCTTGGCTATTTTTTATTTGATTGAAAGTGTATTTATTTGTTATATGAAATATGATTACCGCTGTATAAAGTAGGCCTACTGTATATATATGCTGTGCAATTTTATTGTTACTGTGGTTGACTCATCAAGGAGTTAGAAATAAAACGGAAAGGGGGATTTCCCTGATTTTTCCACAGAGACGTTTTATCTAATTGTGAATTACAACACACAGCTTCTGATGTATCATGTAAAAAACCATTCATGTGGACACTGATTGTAGGGCAAGTTATTTCCAAAATTCAGTGTTTCTGCTCCTCATAATGATATAGAAAACAATGACGTAATGCTCAATTGTAGGCCTAGTCATTAGCTTGACTAGTGTGTATTCGTGCATACATAATTGTATTAATATAGCCTTACTGTTGAAATCGACTTTCGTTTCAATGTTTGCACATATAGGCCTACTGATCAAAGACATGATACATGTCTATTATTAACCACGTGTGTGCAGAGTGGCTATGTTTGAGCAGTTGTTGTTCACATGGCTAATGTTCAATGAACCCTGTTATATGCTACATAACAAATTATGACTAGTGACCCATGTGAAAAGAAGTCATTGACTGGGTTATATTACCAATGAACATGTAGCCCATACTGTCTATGTATGGTACAAACTAATTAGCCACCAAAGTTAAATACAATCAATCTATGGGTGTTTTTATCCCCAAGTTAATTAAAAAATATATACTAAACGGATTAGAATGAGGGTTGCCAAATACACAAAGACACTGCAAATATAACACCTTCAAGCTTCACTGTTATTTTTTAGAATGACACTCCCAAGTTATGTATAGAGCTACAGTGTGTGGCGGGATATTCTATAATTAAGCTATATAATTGACCTGAACCACCTGCATGCCCAGATTAAATGGAATGGTTTTCGAAATAAGTCATCTAAATTAACTATTTTTTCTTTTCATTATATGAACTTTGAGCAGTTCATGAAATACACAAGCCTAGGTATTCCGATATTAAAGTCCAACTATTCTCTGTCACTGTGCAATATGGTATATAGACCCTACCCTGGCTCACCAGTAACTCTTTCAATGTAATAATCATTATATTTTCAAGTAGGCTTATATGAGCCCAGCTAGCATGAATGTTGTTGAACTTGAATTGAAACCTTGCTACAGAGTGCAATATAACATCGTAAATCTCATGACTATTTGTAACTTCCCAGAATATTACATTCAAACAGGGATATGCTACTAGAGGCGAGTGCTAACAGTATAGCAACGTAATCTGGAGTATCAGGACATTTGATGTCATGTGGATGCCCAAAGTTTGGAAATAACTTTCTAACAATGTCCATACAATCCATCACCAACGTTCATGCAATGTCCTTTAAAGTTGAAATTTAAACGTTTGTCTTGGCTTTTGCATGTATATCCACCATCTTTTGCTGTTGGCATACCAGTTAGAGACACACACCGAAATACAGAGACACTGTAATTAAGAGCCACTGGAATGCATATACACTGGAATACAAGGGCACTATAGACACTATAATACAGAGACACTATAATACAGAGACACTATAATACAGAGACACTATAATACAGAGACACTATAATACAGACACTGGACTACATAGACACTACAGATAGAATACGGAGTCACTGGAATACGACCGGAGACATTGTAATATGGATAGTAGTATTATCAGACTGTCATTTATATATAATAAATGCGGTTTTGTTGACAATTTAAATGAAAACGTTTCTCCAACAAAGTTTGCAGAAATATATCATTACGGTACAGTACTATAAAACCGCCAAAGTGGTTGAGAACTACAGGGAAGCCATAAACGGGGGTTTGGTGCCTGCAATTGCACCTACTAATTATATTCAGTCTACAATTATACTACCATTATTCATGGCACAGCTGCTTACTAGTGACATGTGAATATACATAATAATATTGACCTGCCTCAGAATCCATTGCGGGGATTAAGTCCAGCCATTGGGGATGCTAAATGGCGTTCTCTTAAAGTTTACAACTCCCAAGATGCGCTCTGTGGTTGTGCTGTGTATTGGCAGGGACTAAAAGCGTACCCCAATGGGCCATGATCCTAATTGGGGTAGGGAGGAAGGGTAGACATAAAAATATAGGATATCTTCTCCATTAAATGGTTATTAAGCATCTAGGCATGCATATATCCGTGGGAAGTTTCGACTCTGGTACTAACCTAGATTTGACATAATGGATTGGTGAACTGTAAAACTAATTATGGTAGTAGTACGTTCCAATTATTTGCTGAAAGGAGCACCAAAGCGGAATTTGTTTTTATTTATTCAAAGTTTATTAGTTTCGATTTCAAGATTGGATTGTTGTACAAGTTTACTTTTGGTTCAGCAATGCATTATGCTTGTCATAAGCACTGTGCAATCTTACTCGATACGCCTGTATAATTCATTTATGTGCGAGTGCCTGGCTGCTTAGCTCAGTGGATTAGGATTGCCATAAATCACAATGTGACCTACTCAACTGGTGGTGCCTTACTCCGATACGCCTGTATAATTAGTGTGTGAGTGTTCTGCTGCTCTTAGCTCAGTGGATAGAGCGTTGAACTGGTCATGGAAAGATCAGTAGTTCGAATATTTGGTGATATGGACCGATTACTATATTCCATTGGCTCTAACTGGGGTAGCAGCGCAGACTTTGTGGCTCAGATAACCTTGCCCTCTAACTGATGTAGAAACTTAGACTTTGTGTGGCTCAGATAACCTTGCCAATATATTCCATTGGTTCTAACTGATGTAGCAACGCATACTTTGTGTGGCTCAGATAACCTTGCCAATATATTCCATTGGCTCTAACTGATGTAGAAACTTAGACTTTGTGTGGACTTTGTGTGGCTCAGATAACCTTGCCAATATATTCCATTGGCTCTCTAACTGGTGTAGAAACTTATGACTTTGTGTGGGCTCAGATAACCTTGCCAATATATTCCATTAACTGTAACTGGTTAAGACTTTGTGTGGCTCAGATAACCTTGCCAATATATTCCATTGGCTCTAACTGGTGTAGCAACGTAGGCTTTGTATGGCTCAGATAACCTTGCCAATATATTCCATTGGCTCTAACTGGTGTAGCAACTTAGGTTTTGTGTGGCTCAGATAACCTTGCCAATATATTCCATTGACTCTAACTGGGGTAGCAACGTAGGCTTTGTGTGGCTCAGATAACCTTGCCAATATATTTCATTGGTTCTAACTGGTGTAGCAACGTAGGCTTTGTATGGCTCAGATAACCTTGCCAATATATTATTCCATTGGCTCTAACTGATGTAGCAACTTAGACTTTGTGTGGCTCAGATAACCTTGCATATATTCCATTGGCTCTAACTGGGGTAGCATAACTGGTGTAGACATAGGCTTTGTGTGGCTCAGATAACCTTGCCAATATATTCCATTGGCTCTAACTGGTGTAGCAACTTAGGCTTTGTGTGGCTCAGATAACCTTGCCAATATATTGACTCTAACTGGTGTAGAAACTTAGACTTTGTGTGGCTCAGATAACCTTGCCAATATATTCCCTTGTATCAACTTAGACTTTGTGTGGCTCAGATAACCTTGCCAATATATTCCATTGACTCTAACTGGTGTAGAAACTTAGACTTTGTGTGGCTCAGATAACCTTGCCAATATATTCCATTGGCTCTAACTTGTATCAACTTAGACTTGGCTCAGATAACCTTGCCAATAATATTCCATTGGCTCTAACTGGTATAGAAATTTAGGCTTCGTTTGGCTCCGATAACCTTGCCAATAATATTCCATTGGCTCTAACTGGTATAGAAACTTAGGCTTCGTTTGGCTCCGATAACCTTGCCAATATTATTACATTGACTCTTAACTGGTGTAGCAACGTAGGCTTTTTATGGCTCAGATGACCTGTTGGATGGATAGGTCCAGAGGGCTACATCATGCGGTGGATGGACGGCGCCAAGGTACATATTGTAGGAATAAGTATGTTTATTGAATTAATAATCTGTATACTGCATATAATTATTATACTAATGTTTTCATGATGACAAATATATAAATCTGCATAATGCTTTGCATGTAATTTTATTATGGCAACCATCAGGTGGCTGGCTAATATGTACAGTACATGATTCGTGTTGACGGTTCATTTTTGACACCATTCTAGTGTTAGTGCTCTCTACTCACTAATAGCGATGTTCATATACACTTGTGTTTCATGGATACTTAACGGGTACAGAAAGTTTGTAATTATAGAGCAGAAAATTATCTCAAATGCTTCAAACTAAAGTAATTGAAGTTTTCAATTTTAGAACGCCACTTTAATAAAACGTCTTTATCAAGAATATTGTGACATATGGTCCTTACAACTAAAGTACAGTTATAGCCTGATAAATGGCTTGTATTAAAATACGTTATCTCGAAAAGTTAAAGTCCTATCATTTTCAGACTTGGTATGAAGGTTGACCTCAATCCATACAAGACTTGTGCTATTGTCTGACCTCAAATTATCTTTGACCTCCACCAAACGTACACAAGTCTTGTGTGCATTGGGGTCAATCTTCATACCAAGTTTGAACATTAACGCAACCTTTTATCAGGATATGTCTGTACTTTAGTTGTAAGGAGCATACGCCACAATAATCTTGATAAAAGACGTTTTTTTAAAAAGTGGCGTTCTAAAATTGAAAACTTCAATATTTTGAGAACGGAATTTGCTGATTTGACTCTTAATTTGAAGCATTTTGTAGATAATATCAACTAACCTTATTTACAAACTTTCTGAACCCTAAATATAAGTTATTATGATGCTATATATATATATATATTATGTATATACGGACAATTGTAAATTCCACGTAATGGTATTCTGTAACATTGATAAATACTATATAGTAACCGTCTTAAGTATAAAAAGTAGACTACGATTAGGAGCAGGATGACTTAATGGTTTGAAGTTTAATGATCAATTGAAGTAGTAAACTAGGCTAAGTAGGATGATGACTTAATGATCAATTGAAGTAGACTAACTAGTAGGTTGACTTAATAATGATCAATTGAAGTTAACTAGGATTATTAAAGAGTATGAAAAGAGTATGTTGTTGACTTAATGATCAGTGATTAGTATGTTGACTGCTGTGACTGCTGTGACTGCTGACGTCTTCTCTGTGTAATAAATAATTAATGATGTTTATAATTATGTAACAAGCCACAACATATATATTATGTCACATTCATTTTGAATAGGAACCCAATCGATCAATCAATCACTTTATACTCCAGTATATCGATTGGCTCTACTCCATTGATAAGGCGCGAGGCACTCTCACCGACATTGCACAGGTTGGCTTTAATGCTGCAAAGGTGCATATATACCCGATCATACTTCTGATCAATCATTCTGATCAATCAATCCTCACTTGCTGTCTCGCTCCTCCACCATGTAATGTAGCAATTGTTCCATACATAACCCTCTCCGCACCAACGTCGCATTAAGTTAACTCAATTTATGTCGGACTGGTTAGCTCAGTTGATAGAGCGTTGGAGTTATGATCGCAGGGTCAGAAGTTTGAATCTGAAGTGAACACAATCAATCAAATTCAATATGTATGGCATACTGGCTCAGTTGATAGAGCGTTGGACTTGTGACAAAATAAGTTTGAAAACGAGTTATGATGGTACAACTGGTATATCAACGGCTTTGGGAAGTTGTTGCGACTCATATTACCTCTGCTTTGGAAAGGGTCAGGAAACCTCAATCAATATTCTACAACATTGCTTGACTGTCCATTATAATGTAAATTGTCTATACATCCTATAGAAATTATACACACTCCGGTATCGCTGTAATTTATTTAACTTTTGAAAAACGTTGGATGTAAGTAATGCCAAGAAAGGTATGGCATGTTACACTCTAAAAACATCCTGGTTATATTGACCAGGGTCGGGGTCATCATATATCATCCACCCCATGTCCTGGTTAAAATAATAACATTGCTGGTTACAGATTAATAATTTCCTGGTTAATAATATTTCAATTAACCAGAAAAGTGTTAATTTTGAAGGTATTTTTATTTTAACCAGGATATGAGTGGATGATAAATGACCATTTTCCTGGTTAAATCTAACCAGGGTGTTTTTAGAGTGTACATGGAAGTATGTCTACTCTTGTTAGTATTATAGACCACCTGTATTTAAATGGTAATTGGAATATTAGTAAATTTAGCAGATACAAAACGAATTTAGTCATATTAATTACATTGGGGCCCACGTGTGAGAATGTTTGGTGGTTAGGGAGAGCTTTCCATATAGTTCTGGGAGTTGTAAAATATTATACAACATTGAAACAGGGGTTGCAGGAAGACAATATCAACATACTCGTTTTAAAACGATAAGTTATCAATTGCTCCCTTTATTCACTAAAACATCAGCACTATACTCCTCCACACGACAGACAGATAGTAGTCCCCTATCACGAAAAAATATACGTTTCTATACGTGTGTATATGAATTTGACATTTGGGAATATAATTTGAATTTCATGGAATAGTCGTGTTGGGTTCAGAGAAACATTGGGCAACAGTCCGGATATCTTCCTTCAAAGAAGTCTTGTTTCAATCCCCGGGAGCAGAAAATGGATGGAATTACCAGCCGACCAGGGGACCTGCAGTCACACAGTTCAACTGTAAAATCTACAAGCATCAGTATTATGATCGATTAGTCGTGGTTCTGGGGTTTTCCGGGTCATTGCGTTTTGGATTCTTCCACTTCAGTACACCGTAATGCCCCGTGAAATCCCAAAATACATGTATCTAATCCAACAACATCTTGAACACAAAGTGCAGTATCCACCCGGATCGTGTCAGATGGCTCCATCCCGGATCGCATCAGGTGGCAGGTCAGTAGAGCCGACGACAATACCACCCTATCCTCAACCTGTGGGGTCCCTGGTGAGTGGGTGCTGCCTGGTGAGTGGGGGATGAATGCACGGCGGGGCGCGCCGCTCAATAAGACGACTGATGGTTTAGAAGATAGTTGTAAGTATCCATCGTCATAATTGACACCCGCCGTTGCGTAATTTTAAAAACCTACAACTGAGTAAATTAGCAAAATAAACAAGGCCATGCCACAATTTTCGAAAACTGTTAATTGATTAGAAATTGGGGTCAGCAGTTCATTCAAATTTTGGTCCCCTTTGAGTCCGCATGTTCTTTCGTGGTCTAGCGGACTTAAAAATGTTGAATATGTACAAAGTGATTTCCAACAAGTTATCGATTTCCATCGATGTGGTTGGATAATGATCTAATTTACCCGTATAGCTTGGGAAATACAAAAAACATGCGATCCGCTATCTGGTGGGGAAGATCGATCCGTGCGTTGTTGGGTCAAAGGTCATTCCTTAAAGCGTTGTTAATCATTGACTTAGTTAAAATAACAACATTACATTTATTATTTGGATCATCGGCCTATTATAATTTATAGAAGTATTTTTCTGAAAATATTTTCATGGCTGTGTTTGTGACAATCGGGTGAAGCGCTGAGGTCTTGAGCAACATAAACTATATTATGACTACGTTGTTAAATAGATACGCCTATGTTGGTTTGCACCCACGACCCATACAGGCCACCTTCCAGATGTTCCCCATATAATACCAATATGGGAAGGTGCCCAGATATTGCCCATTATATAAAATATATAAATATTAAAGTTGTATGCTAACCATTATATATACTTGCAATATTTTAAATATTTGGCCATACAATGTGACAGTAAAGAGGGCCACGTGACTTTATATTCATTATTGGATTACTATTGACATTTCACTGTATTTTTTTATGCATTCCATTTGTATAGCAAAGTTTTATGATATTTCACGTTTCATATTTTTTATTTCTTGTCTTAACAAGAGTGTATAACACACTTGCTCGTGAACACGATAACCGTTATATAGGATTGAGTTGATATTTGGTATAGGCCTGTTCTGTGTGGATAGTATTGATTTTGACGATGATATCTCTCATATTAATTAGTGGGCCTATTGCTAAGATCGCAAGAAATGGCTCGTGAACACGGTATTGCAACAACCGCAAGTCGGATTGAGTTGATATTTGGTACAGGGACGCTGGTTAGGAAGCCTATTGATTTTGACGAAGATGACTCGCATATTAATAATGAGTGGGCGTGGCTTAATGCGAAAATATCAATAAATAGCTCGTGAACACTATCTCGGTAACCGTATGTCAAAATGATTTGATACTTGGTACAGGGGCGCTCTGCGGACGCTTAGGAAGCTTATTGATTTTGACGAGGATGCCTCACATGTTACTGAGTGGCTTATTGCCAAAATTTCAAGAAATACCTCATGGACACGATATCTCAATAACCGTAGGTTGGATTGAGTTGATACTGACGGTACAGAACTGCTACTATGCTCGTCTGTCTGAAGCCTATTGATTTTTGACGAGGATACCTCGCATATTAATGAGTGGGCGGAGCTTTATTTGTAAAATATTGATGGGTTAGAGGCTAGGCTATTTTACAAAATCTACAAGGCGAAGTCCTCGCATTTTTTGATGAAATTTGGACAAAATGATACTTTATAACCCAGCGAAGAAACTTATATATTTTCGGCGGTGATACATACATATTAATTAGTGGGCGGTGCTTATTGCGAAAATCTTGGCTGTGAACAAAATATCTCAATAACCGTAATTCGGATTGAGTTTCATAATATCTGGTACATGGCTGCTTTACGGGTGGGTCAGAAAGTCTATTGATTTAGATATATGTACAGGTAAAAATTATTCAGTACTCCATACAGATTTGGCTGGCTCATAATACACTTTTTCACAAGAAACTATTCTATAAGAAACTAGAACCAGAAGCCAAAACCCGTTACAAAACGTCTAGTACTACATTAAAACACATCTAGTACTACTACATTAAAACACATCTAGTACTACATTAAAACACATCTAGTACTACATTAAAACACATCTAGTACTTAAAACATTAAGCACTCAGTCTAGTACTACATTAAAACACATTAATCACTCCAGAATGTTTATTATTTGAAATGGTAATAAATGGGTTCGGTCTTCGTTTGCTGTGTAGTTTGTACAATATATACTAAAATAAGAAACTGCTAGGAAGCTTTTCGTAGTAAGCTGAAATTTAAGAAAGCATGTTAGAATAGCGTCTTGTGTGCCAAGTGATATGGTACACCTCGTGACCCCACACTTCAATGTTATTAATTATTATTATCCGAAATTCGTATTTCGAAATACATAATTTATGTTTAAGAAAGTCAGTTCAAGATCAACCCTTTATTTGGAGATACATAATCTATGTTTAAAAAAGTCAGTTCAAGTTGGACATGCTATACAAATAATTTATACTTTCCAAGAGTAAAACATAATGTGTTGCATTCTTGGCTAATATAATCAACAAAAGTAAAGGGTATTTATTGATAAGCTATATGGATTGTGAAGGGAGGTATAGTAGCCAAGGATCAGGATGGGAGCTTGGTCACCAACAAGGATGGAGTGATTTGGGTCTGGGAGGATAACTATTTCAAGGTTATGTACAATGAGGGGGTACGGACTTGGATTGTGTAGTGAGGGGTAGGATTGTGGTGGAGGAGATTTCGGGAGTTGGAAGTAGATTGGGCTACGAGAAGGATGAAGAGGGATAAGGCTGCGGATTTGTATGAAATGCGGGTTGAAATGTGTGTAATTACAGGGGAGGTGGGTGGTGCAGTAGCTAGGGAGATTGTGTTTGAAGGAGAGGGGCATTCCTAGTTATTGGCAGACAGGCCTTATTGTGCCCATTTGGAAGCGTAAAGGAGAGATATTCACGACCCTGGAACAGTATCCGGGTATATCACATTGTTGGGGTATATCACATTGTTGGGGTAAGTTTTTAAACTACTGGAAAGGATTTTGGATAGAAGAATTAGAACAAGGGTTGAATCGGAGATTGGAGAGGAGCAGCAGGGGTTTCGAAGGGGAAGAGGGACAAGGGATGGGTATATTCTCACTTAGGCATGTTGTGCAAAAGAGATTTGGAGTATGGTATTGGGTTTTATGGATTTGGAGAAGGCTTAAAGGGTTCATAAAGTTTGTTTCAATGTTAATTAATATTATAGAGCAGAAAATTATCTACCAAATGCTTCAACTAAAGTACATAAAAGGCCTGTTAAATGGCTTGTAATACGTTTTCTCCAAAAGTCTACGTACGATATTGTTCAAAATTTACACAAATATTATATGCATTGGGTTCAACCTTCATA
>JAODAI010063115.1:0-12017 GCA_027575025.1 Scotoplanes globosa | reverse complement strand
ATTTTTGAGGGCATCAAGGCCAAAGTGAAGGGCACGGAGGCCATGGCCTTCGGTGCCTCCGGTTATTTTGAGCCCTGCACATGCAGTATGTAACTTATGCTTTGAACTACATCCACACAAGTCAGTACATATTAAGAATGTGCAATATAAAAAAATCATCAATTCTCTCATACGTAGACATTTGTATGCACATAAATGTAAAGTTGATGTCAATGTCAAGCCGCACTGCATGATTTCACATGGAACTGTTGTAGTGTTAAATGTCATATTGAATTTGAAAATTATGTGATATAATTTTAAACATTGTTCTGTTTGGTAATGTATGTATATATCAGTTAATGCTGGTCAGCTGATGGTAGCAAACCAATCAAATTCGAGTAAACTCATAGAAAGCATGAATAAACAGACACTGATTATTGTATTTAATAGTTCATTCGCTTAGATGCATCCAGATTAAAATGCATCTAAATGGGATGCATCCATATACATAACTTAATATAGGTTACGTCCCTAAACATACATTGATTATTGTATTGAACAGTTCATTTGCAGCCTTCTGCTTTAATCGTCCACATCATTTTCTCCTATTTGAGGATCACTGGATTGTTGACCATGCTCCAGACTTGTATGCTAACATCAAGTGAGAAAGCAATATGTACCATTTTTTTAAAGTCTTCGGCATGACCTGGCCTCCGGTGATCCCGACCTCACGTAGACGCGGAATCCCTATTCAGTCTACCGACCAGATGGATGTTGTACCTTGCGCCATGTCTAGCAGTGAATTTAAGTAGTCTCCTCATGCTACAGTATACAGTAGGACCTATAGCTATTTTTACAATGTTCGGTTAGATTCTCTACTACAAAGCAGGTATATAATTTTTCCTAATGCCTTTAGGCCAATTTAAGGTCGAAACATGACATGATTTTGACCATTAGACAATAAATTGACTTTCACAACTCAGTGCTGAATTTAATTGATATTGCGGCAATATGCATACACAGTAGATACTAATCTCCTTGCCAGTAAACACACAATCCAATATAGTCAATGATGGTCATGAACTGTGAAACGCCTCTACACCAGCACTGTAGGACAATAGCCAGGAAGTTGTAAACAGAGTACTGACAAGGTCATACTGTGTTCAGCTCCTCTTTCTGGATCCTTTGGCAAATAAATTGATTTTTACAACCCAATGCTGAATTTAATGATATTGCAGCAGGATGCATGCACAATAGATAATTAATAATATCCTTGCTAGTAGACCTACAATCTAATATAGTCAATGATGGCCATGAACTGTAAAACACCTCTACACCAGCGCTGCAGGACACTAGCCAGGAAGTTGTAAACAGAGTACTGACAAGGTCACATTGTGCTGAGCTACTCTTTCTGGATCCATTAGCAAATAAATTGATTTTTACAACCCAATGCTGAATTTAATTGATATTGCGGCAAGATACATGCATAATAGATAATAATATCCTTGCCTGTAAACACACAATCCAATATAGTCAATGATGGCCATGAACTGTAAAACACTTCTAGACCAGTGCTGCAGGACAATAGCCAGGAAGTTGTAATCTAAGAATATAACGTGGTTATTGAATATATGTAGCATTATACTTACCCTCCAACTCTATTTTAATTTAGTATAACCCTCTATACAATTGACCTAATCTAGAAAACTTTGGACACATGGCCCCTCTTTGACCTCATTTCTCATGTCACATGACCACTCTTGGCGCCAATACCAGGGTTATACTAAATTAAAATAGAGTTGGAGGGTCAGTATAATGACTAATAGATACAGAGTACTGGCAAGGTCACACTGTGCTGAGCTCCTCTTCCCGAGTCACTATACCGGCATCGGGAACACAGTGCTAACAGCAATGTCACGGTATCAATACAGTAACATCAAATCAAACTTTATTGCACCTTGTGTGGGAACTACATTCACCTTTATTTTGATCAGTATTAAATCTGCAACTTTCCTGGATTAACCATCAAATCCGGCTATAAATCTGACTGTCTCTTCGCGGGGTTCTAAAACAAGTCAGAAGCCCGGTGACAACTAAATGCTTTCCTCAGTTCAGAATATTTTTGTAGACACATAAAAACATGATTCCATAAATCATGCTTGCGTCTGTTGTTCTCTGATAATGTATCCACATTCTGTCTTATTATATCTTCCAATCCTTTCTCTTTAAACTCATGAGTGGATCCTTCATTCTTTCATGTTCATAAGTATCACGCTTCTCCGGTTTGGATTCTTCGAGAGTCAACACGCCGATTCGGGACGGATCGTCTTTGAACAGTTTCTCACGTTCTTCCTCATCCCAATACGTTTCACTATCGCACCGTTTACCCGTAATCGGGTCGTGTACATTACCAACACTGTATATAATTTTGTCTAACTTGTGTGTTACCAGCTGTGTTCTCTTGGCGTCAAGTTCCTTTATCAGCACAATGTCACCTACTTTTGTCACTCCTTTTCCATCAAACGCAAACACGGTTGACCTTCTTGGATAATACTGTGAAATAATAGAAACAAAGAAATCTATTAGGTCAAAACTATAACATAATCATAAACTATATTAACATTAATATAAATTACATGTAACTGTAACTCACTGTGGAATCTCTAAAATACTGGTCTGGATATTCACAAGTAGACTACTTACCCTAGCCGACATCTAATTTACATTTATCCATCGATTCATAATTAATTCACGTAAAAATCACCTCTGACCCCTGTAGAACCACTGGACTGGTCCACCTCCAGACCCACTCTATAATGGGTGTCAGCTAAGGTAAGTATATGTCTAAGATGTGAATTCAACGTATCACAACTTCCGTCACTGCCCTCTACATCCAACACACATGGTTGACCATCTTGGATTTATAAGTATTGTGAAGCCATTTTACCAAAGTTGGTAAGTGGTTTGATTGATTGATTAAGATTCCTGGCCCTTTTCTACGAAGAGGTAAATATGAACCACCAAAAGACTTGGACACCAGTTAGAGCCACTGGAATATAATTATTATCACTCCGTATTCGAACTCATGATCGGGTGTGTAAATTCTAGCAGTGTTATACCCAAATCTGGTTGGGAATCACTTTAAATCATCCAATCTGACTCTCTCTATCTTCAAACAATATATATTTTGGGTGTAATCGGTAAGAAATGAACAAATTGATGGCATTATTTCACGGCTATTTAGATTTTCTGTTTTAATTTTTTAAAGAAATCAAGGGGAGATGTCCATTGGAAGATCGATATAGTTTTTGAGCCATTGACGTGACAGTTAGTTAGTGTATTCTTCTTCACCCATTGGTAGATTGATATATGAGGTAGATTTTTTTTTATAGATTAAGACAAATATAAGTTAGCTCCACACCCAACATGCTTTAAAGGATTTAACGTCTTTTGGACTCTAAGCTGAGCTAGTCATCTCCCACCATCCACATGCTTGAATACTCCATACATACATACGGTTGTCTAAATGTCCATTGGGCTTTGTCAGTGAGTGATAAATTTTCTAAGTTTTGCCTACATACCCAAAATTTGCTAACATGAATAGACTAATTATTAAATTAAGTAACTATTAAATGGTAACTATCATTGTGTCTTAAATTTAATACCGGCTCATGCAGTGATGAATTTCTCCCTTTTCCTGTTTGAATTGTATGGTTGGAACTTGGTAGTCCTTGGGCCTAAGGGTTGCGTTCAGTATACTTGATAGTCCTTGGGACCAAGGTTTGTGCTCAATATCAACACAGTGTAAAAAAATCTTAAGTATTTTATTTTTTTGTGTTATTATTTTTTAATATACATCATTTCACGTTATTTCCTCAAAATACCTTAAATTGCATAAAATTTTACTTAAAATCATTTAACTTCATTATAACCAAATATAAAGATACACAGAAGACAAAACCTATATATTTCCGAATACATTTCCGTACTACTATGGATAAAAAAGTGACATAAATGTGATATTTTAGTATTTTCTTTGGTATTTCATTGTTCTTGATGATTTTCGGTATTTTATATGTATTGTATTGCTCTACATCTTATGTATTGTATTGTTTTATTTTTTGTAGTCTCTTGTTTCGAGATGAAATCTAAGAATATAACGTGGTTATTGAATCTATGTAACATTATACTTACCCTCCATCCTATATTAAAGTAGTATGATTTATATACAACTGACCTATATCTAGCAAACTTTTGACACATCTCTCATTTCAAAACTATGACGTCATCTCTCATTTCATGTGACCACTATTGGCGCCAATACAAGTGCACTACTGCACACACCCTATGCTATAATCTAATCATTCCTGACTTTGCTAACATACGACCTAGTCGGAATATTTTTTGACAATTTTATCAGCCTTTACATACATTGTATGGGGTCCTAACGTTGAATCACTGGGCTATAGCCTTTACAAAGTATGGGTCCTAATGTTGAATCACTGGGATATAGCCTTTACAATGTATGGGGCACTATAAAGGTTGAATCACTGATATATAACCTTTACATTGAATGGGGTCCTAACGTTAAATCACTGGGCCACACTATTTACATTACATGGGGCCCTAATGTTGAATCACTGGGCTACAGCCTTTACAGTGTATGGGTCCTAATGTTGAATCACTGGGACATATCCTTTACAGTGTATGGGGCTGTAATGTTGAATCACTGGGCTACAGCCTTTACAATGTATGGTGTCCTAATGTTGAATCACTGGGCTACAGCCTTTACAGTGTATGGGTCCTAATGTTGAATCACTAAGCTACACCCTTTACATTTAATAATTTTTTCACCCCACCTAGCTGTTACATTGAGTGGAGTCTTAAAATGAACGAAAGTAATGGAAAAAATCAATCTAAATATACTGCCTATATGTAAGGCGACATGACTAACCGGGTATTATGTCGGTCATGGTGGAATTGTATTTTTGGTGTTTTTTGAAAGACTGCAGTCTTACCTTTGTGTTGATACCAAAATCATAAAATTCAGATATTAACAAGATACTTAAAATTAGATGTGAAAGTTTCCATTGTTAGGAAAAATTTAAATGACAATGGACAGATATCAAGTTATTAAATGATATTTTCAATGATGCGGTCATTAATTTGCAACTTCAATAATAATATATATATTAATTAAATCAATATTGTTAAAAAAAATTGTTTAATTAATGTAAGCATAGTTATGCACATTATTGTTATATTTTAAACAGCGCCCTTAATTTTATGATTTTTGAACAAAACTTACAATATTACCCTATTTGCCAATATTTTCCCCAAAATCAGATAACGATAATCTATCAATTGGGTAGTAAACATGTTGAAAATAGTGAAATATAAAAAATAATATTTTGAACAAACTTACATAATTTTATTAAATATGCCTTTATCTCAAAATGACATTTCCCGACATAATACCCGGTTAGTCGCGTTGACTCTCATATTATGTTATTTATATTTAAAATTAAATGTGGCGACCTATCCCTGGTTTCGATAGAATGAGTGACTTATTTCCCACTGTTCTTGTTTTATTTTACTTGCAATCCTGTGATGGCGCTTTACCGTCAGCTGGTCCCTCCCGGTGGAATATGCTCTACACCAGTCCATTAAGATCTTATCTTTCTCAGTTTAATGATAGCTTAAGACCCATTATAATAATATTAATACTTATAATAGCACTTTATCTGGTAACTCTGTTAGCTTTCTAGAGCTAATCTTCCAAGATGCTTTTGTATTAAATCTATCTAGTGTACGTTGCAGCCAAGTAAAATACGATAAAATGTCAATTTTGCACGTAATCATGGGCACTGGACGTGTACTGAAATAGATCCAATTGTAGTTAATCCACAATTTATACAGCGTCTAGTCGCCTTAAACCAATACAGCGCTATTGAAAATATTCAAATATTTCCATTGTCCATCTTTCATTACATATCATTTTTTTTAAATTCAGGTTTTTACCATCTATTAATTTTACATTATACTATGTATATATCTATACCAATTCATTAGCAAGACAGTTTGTTATTTATATAATTACATTATTGTTTTGAAATGTTATCACTTACAATAACAGCATTATGTAAAAATCATTACATTTTTCCATGATGGGAGTGTTCTACTTAGTTGAGCCTTAATCATGTTTGACCGGTTAGCTCAGTCGATAGAACGTTGGATTATTCACAGAAACGTTGTGAGTTCGAATCCGGAGTGATAATGATTTAATTCCAGTGGCTCTAACTGGTATATCAAAGGCTTTGAAAGGGCCAGGTAAAAATGAACCAATACATTTATAATTCAATATTTAACTTGATTATTCAATCCCAATTTTTGTTATTAAATTGTAATGTTATTATGTACAAACAAATTAATTGAATATGTACCGTTATTTCCCACTGTTGTTGTTTCAGTTTCAATATTGCTGGGTTGGAGCAGGTCTGCCACGGTCTGGTCCAGCTAGCGTTCCTGCTTCTAGAATCGTACGGCCCAAAAATTGGACCATTTGGAAGAGGACCGGGTAGGTATTTGTATGTGACTGATTTTAATTACAAATTATAGGCATTACGAAGTACGAACCACTTGGCACGCTTTGAGATTAAAAGCTGAAAATTGATGAGAAAACGTTTGGAATACATGAACATTTTCTTGTTTCATCGCTGATAAATCGGCATCCTAATTCAATCAGAAAAATGGATAGAAATTTCCTTAGGAATTACAACGTTTCATATGATGCGTTCAAATTATCTGACAAAAGCCTCAAAATAATTATTTTATATAGCATCTCTACTAACTCCTTGGAGATAGGTGCTAGTGAGGGAGTCATAATTATATAATCTTTCTGCAAATACTGAGGTTTGAGGATTAGACCTATTTAATATAATTGGATAACCTTAATTGATTGACATAATAAGATAAATTTAAGGGGGCTGTCTGATGAATTCAAGCTATTTCGGAATATTTATTAGGGCAATGGTCCTCCTATCAACATGCAACTTCTAAACTGGAAACCCGAATTCAAGCGGGATTGGTTCTCCCCACAGAAGAGATAAAGCACTATCGTGCACACATTAAAAATTAAACCCAACTTTTTTCTTTTCCATGTAACTCGTAAAGTAAACCTCAACCATGGGATTTTCTTTATTTTGAACCCTGGCTAGAGTTTATGCTATTTTACAATGTACAAGCAAAGCCCAAAATTAAGACAAGAAATCATCATGCACTTTGTATGTTTCTTGTTGTAATATCTATTTGGATGATGATTATTCTTCTTGAACTCCGAACGTAGTAAATTGGCTTAAAATCGATAAAATACACTGATTTTCTTCATTAGATGATGACAATAGTTCATTCTTGTTGAACTACAAACATCCTAACTTTACTTAAAATCTATAACAAAAAATGTTGCATTTCTAAACTATTGCTTTTCTTCGTTCATTGATGAATATGATAATTATTCTTCTTGAACTGAAAACATATATTTACTTAAAATACATAAAAAGTAATAAATTTAAGATATAATCTATAAAACACATATGTTCTTCATTTAGATGATGACAATGATTATTGTTGTTGCACACAATACATCCTAAATTTAAGTTAAAATCTTCTTTCTTCATTAGATGATGATGATGATGATGATGATTCTTGTGTATCTCAAGAGAGTTCTACCAGTTGTCATAATCACACCAGTGTCTCCTCAGTAATGTCCAGTCAGAGTGATATCTTAAACTCACAGGTAAGATCACAATGGCATTTCAACTCTTTCCATATTGCATTATACTTTTGGTCCCTCCTACGCTAAATTGATTCGTTTTTTTTTAATTCAATGTGTAAATGATTTTCAACTCATGTTTTCTAAGGTTCAACTTTAGTTTGAGAAAAAATGCTGAACATCATATAAATCACTTTTTATCCCAAATGGTTAAAGTTACAATTAGTTATGATTAATTAAATACAATAGGCAATTTGGCTCACAATATATCTGCAGTGGATAATCTGCTCGTAGCAGGAGCAGTCGGTGATCACTCAGCGGGCTTGTCCATCCTTAGCCGGGAAAGGGTTACTGGCATAGATTTATTTAGACCTATAAAATGATATCAGATTTATCATAATTGAACTTTAAATGTATGCAACTGCAACTCCGGGTATATTTTGCTACATTAATAGTAAACGTGTATTAATTTTGAATTTTGAATTAATTTGAAATTTTGTGAATTTCCGTGATTCTGTGGCAAATTCCGCGATGGCGTAAAATCAATGGTTAGTATTCTGTCCTGCCAGAGAGTCGTAGGAACGAGGGTTCAGATGGGCTATGGAAATTATGTGTGGCCTCTCTTATATTGCTCCTTCTCTAGATGTACTTCTCTCTCTCTACCCTGTGAAGCCCTGACAAGGGGTCAGGAAGAATACTTTCATATCAATGTATTATTTAAGGGGCCAATTACTGCCCAAATAGTGGGAACTTCAAAATGGTAACGTCAGTCACGGTGTAACAGATTTCCTTCCAAACAATCTAAAGGATTGTAGTACCATATCTTCTTTCAATGGTTTATTACAACAATGCATTTCATAGGGCCATACGCAGCATTTCCAAAGTTGCGAAATACTGAACTATTGATCACGCTTCGAATCCACAATAAATTTGGGCATGGCGTGTTCCAAACTTGAAAAAGGATATGATAGGCACAATTAAAGTGTATATTAACAACTATATAAATGCGTTATTTATATCTTATAGTAAGTGTCTAACCTTCAATTTGATACCCAAATCAAGCTTCTCCCATCCTAAGAAAATTTATTATTTTTTACAATATCCACTAGCGTGTTACTTACATACTTTACTACAGGTATTTTCTAGTCCACTTCAATAAACATGGCAATATGTGCAACAAACACTGATAACCGACGCGCAGACCAATTATCCTTTGAAAATATCAGCCTGTCTTTAAAAATGAGTCGCTAACCTCAACAATCTATTGTTTTTCTTATTTCCCTCCATTCTAGCAACAAGCCCACGCCAAGGAAACCTTGAAGATGATGGAACAGGAGATTGCCGAGATGGAAGCGGCTTTGGCTGAGAATGAGGGAGTTGAAGTACACAGCATCGGACATGTTCCAGAAACGGAACCGGATGACTGCGAAGCCGACGCTTACCCTAAGGATAACGATGAAAACACAGGGACCAGGAAACACCGGTACCCTTTGATTCAATCCTCGTCAAGAAAGGGACTGCGTCGTAATAACACAATAGATTGCGCTGGTGGTACTCTAGGAGACACCGCAGAAGAAAACACAAATGGTGATGATACTGCGATGCAATCTCCTACAGGAAAGGCATTGCGTCGCAGGGGCAGGAAAGGTCGCAGTGGTGATGCTTGGAGTCTGGTGAATAGCAGAGATTTAGCAGAAGATGAAATCGGGAATGGGACCGTAATCCGATCTGATATTGGAAAGAACTCACGTCTGAATATCGGCGGGACTAAAGGGTCGAAGGAACTTATTGATAGTGATGATGGACCGGAACAAAAGAGTCGGGCTACTCCCAAAACTTTGGAGGACGGCTTCGAAAACAGTAGGCAATACGAAATAGTGTCTGGCTCGATGGTTGGAAAAATATCCAGGAAGGTCCGTGATAGGCGGGATTGCGAAGGTGGCGATTTGACAGGGGTCGATAGTGGAGACTTTGCTGAAGGAAAAGCCAAAAATGACAGCGATTCTATAGTCCGCTCCGGCAGGAAAAATTCTCTTCGAATTACGAGGAAGACCAGCAAGACTACTAGATTGAAGGAACGTGATGATATTTATGATGAATCTGAAGAGAGGAGAGATAATAGTGATGAGGAACAGCGGTGTCGGAATACTCAAAGGTCTTCGGGGGGTGGCATCGAAGATGGAAGGCAATCCAAGAAAGGCTCTGGATCAACGGTTAGAAGGAAATCCTTCAAGATCCGTGGCATAAGGTATGACGATGTGGCAGACATCGAGGACGTTTCTATAGCTCGCAACGTCATGGATAATCTGTCCGAGATGGAGGAAGCTAGAAGGTCTATGGACCTTCTCATCGAAGCCCAGGCCAAACAGATCCGTGAAGACGATGCAGTTAGAAGGAAGGATCGAGATGATGGTGAGAAAGAGAAGATGGAAGAAAATTTTGAGGAGGTTGATGATGATAATTTGCCGTCTTCCGGTGGCTCTTCATCCTCGTCTCATACGTCTCCACGTTCTCCGTCTCCGCCACCAATTTTATCACAGAGGACCCTGAACAGACGAATATCTATCGTGGAGAAAGAAGCAAATGAGACAATGGCTAAAGCTACGCGACTAGCAATGACCCCATCTTCGGTGGCTGGAAAACCACAGAACGGACAGAAACGGCGAAGGAGGGTCTACCTTCCCGAAAGCGATTCGGAGGAAGGGGATCTGGGGGATTCAGAAGACGAGATCCGTGTTGAACGTCAGCCTTCAAAGATGATAAGATTGGATTCAACGGATGAGAATGGTGACAAGAGGTCAAAGATCGCCGACTTAAAACAATTGAAGATCAAAGAGAAAGTATCAAGGCGGTCACAAGAAATTGAAGCAATTCATGATAAAGACATGGATGATTTTAATGACATGAGACAGTCCGAGATATCGGATCTTCGGCATAGTAATAATGTAGAGAAGACATCTTCAGAACTTTATGGACAGGAAATCAAATCAACCTCAACTGGAAGACAAAATCTTGTTTCTACTCCCCAAAGTAGCAAAACGAAACAAACTCCAACACCAAGACACCGTAGGATAGACAGAGAAGTCACAAGTGACGGTGGAAATGTTAGCAGGAAGCAAAGTCCAGGTTCTAGTGTTGAGGGACATAGGAAACGATCTCCTTCAAATGTTGCTGAGAGTGTCCATAAGATGCAGAGTCCAGTCTCGAACATCCAAGGCAGTGGCCAAAAGGTCGATAGAGTCCGACCTGTCAATGAAAATGACAAGAAGTCACGTCAGATTGCAGCTTCACGTTTATATGAAGGAGTACAGAAATCAAGTCCGGGTTCAAGTGTCCAAGGAAGGAATGAGAAAGTAAAATCAACTTCTGCAATTATTCATGGAGAAGGACAGATGAAAAGGACCACAGTTGGTGAGGGAAGCAGCAAGACCCCAAGTCCAAACTCAAGTCTTCACGTAAGTATCTAAGTGATATATTAAAGGAATACTATACCCTACAAATAATGGTGGCTAATATTATAGAGCAGAAAACAATCTACAACAAAGTTTTCTGACAAGACTATCGTGGCGTCATATCTGGACGGCCAATAAAGTTAAAATACAGCCTGGTATATATATGGCTTGTAAATACGTTACCTCATAAAGTTAAAGTCCGACAGGTTCAAACTTGGTATGACGGTTGACCCCAATGCATACAATCACCATCCCTATTATGAACTGTGTGAAAGTTTTGCCTTTTGATATATTGTGTTTATTGAACTATGTCACGCTTTAACTTTTTGAGATAACTTAATTTACAAGCCACCATATACCAGGCTGTATTTGAACTTTGTCTAAGTAAGATGTCATGGTTAGTCTTGTGAAAGACCTTTTTTTAACAAAATGGCTGTGCCCATATGGTTTGTTATTGTCAACTTCAAACGTTCATACCTTGATATTAGAATGGGTGATTTTATAGCTGTTTGAAGCATGCTGTAGATTGTGCTCTGCTCTACAATGTGCTCTGCTCTACAATATCAGCTAACAGTATTTCCAGTGTTTGATGAAACCTTTTTGATTCCTTGTCTTATGCTGGCAAGGAATCTTTGGGGTTAAATTTGAGTTTGTATGTATATGCGTGCCGGCTATCGTGGTGCAATGGTTAGAGCATCCGCCTGCAAGCCGGGAGACCAGATAGTGGTTTCGTGCCCGCTGGAGGTTGGGTCATACCGAAGACTTTAAAAATGGTACATGTTGCCTTCTCGCTTGATGTTCAGCGTATGGGATTG
>JAODAI010063004.1:0-12017 GCA_027575025.1 Scotoplanes globosa | reverse complement strand
AAAACTCTCTTATCATATTACAGTCAATGCAGCGGACCTCAATGGGACTTGATCCGCCTTTTACTTCTAACATTTTTGGGGCAATTTTTTTTTGGGGGGGGGTGAATTCTCTTATCATATTAGTCCTTTATCATATTACAGTCAATGCAGCGGACCTCAATGGGACTTGATCCGCCTTTTACTTCTAACATTTTGGGGGCCATTTTTTTTTTAAATTTTTTTGGGGGTGAATTCTCTTATCATATTAGGCCTTTATCATATTATAGTCAATGCAGCAGACCTCAATGGGACTTGACCATACCGAATATATAAACAATGTGTCAGTTGCAAAAAATTGTCTTTGCCACACATTATCTCTAAGCCTCGGTATAATAGACACTGTTCAGTCGCATTGCGGCTCTTGTTATTAGGTTACGTTCTACGACGGACACATACATATTTTCACCTGTAACTCGATATCTTTTTTTAAGACTTCCGACTCATTTTGTCAGAGCAGGTCACATACGTTCAAACTAATTTTCTCTAAAATGTATTTTACGATGCCGTTGACAAGGGCCAGTAAACCTATTCATTCATTCATTATGTAAATATGTTACTACCTCGTTGTGGGATAAGCCTATGATTATGATGTCTTATCAATAAATCCCATTATGTCTCCGCTATTGTTGTTCTTGGCAGATATTGAACGGTCGGTGGTGGTTTCCGGCGTGGTTCGACACAACGACCGCGGGGTCTTCTTATTCTTATTCTGTATACCGAGTGTCTCCGTGTGGACTGTAGCTGCCATTCCGGGACAGAGAGAGGTTTAGCTGTAAACAGCGTTAGGTAGTACTTATCGATTACACCAGCATCATCATAATATGACATGTAATATGGTCACAGTGTTATTGGGAGGCGAGGTGGGAGCAAACGAGTAACACGGTATAGGACGTGACTGGCAGATTGGGTTACATCGCTTAGCAGCACCTCTAAGGTCACAGGTTGAAATAAGGAGTGATGATGATTATATTCCAGTGGCTCTAACTGGTACATTAATTGCTTTGGGTGGCTCATATAAGTTGGTAATTAGCAGTGCTGTACAATAGTAAAGACCTGGGCATGTCAGAGATCGAGACCTTGGCTTAGGTCTCGAAAATGACTGGCAGATTGGGTTACATCGTTTAGCAGAACCTCTACATTAATGGCTTTGAGTGGCTCATATAACTTGGTAATTAGCAGTGTTGTACAGTAGTAAAGACCTGGACATGTCAGGGATCGAGGCCTTGGCATGTCAGGGATCGAGGCCTTGGCTTAGGTCTACAAGATCGAGACCGAAACCCGCAGTCTTGAGACCGAGCCCGCTACCTCATAAGTCGGCTTGCGCAATGTAGACCTACATGGAAGTCAGCAAATGGTTACACTATGAGTCTGATGTTTATAGTACAGTGGCTCTAACTCGTATATCAAAGCCTTTGGGTCGCTCTAATAACCTCTGCGTTGTAAAGGACCAGGAAACCTATTCATTCATTCTACCACACTCTCTTTTGAATAATATCCTTCCCCACCACCTAATTTACTATACTACGATATGTTATAGAAGGTACAAAATTTGTCTATATATGGTCCCTCAAGTTCAGGGTTTTGATGGTGACTATATTCCATGGGAAATGGGTGTGTCTGAGAGGTAGTAAGTACCTTGCTGTATTAGTGAACCGCATCCTTGTCGGATGGATTTCTGAAACTGGTCCTCCACAATCACTCAACTCTCGCAGTGACTCCCAATTGCTGTCTACATGGCAGTAGCTAGACCCCGGTAACCATGTCGGTTCGTATAGACTAAACCTGATGAGGGGAACGTCCATCGGATGAGGACGTAAAATGGCTTTGCTAGATGCGGTCAGCGCAGTGGGTAAAGCGTTCTACTTGTGGTCGCAAGGTCGGGAGTTTGAAAATGTGCCACATTCTTCAAAATAAAAGTAGATAAATATGCTATGCCATATGTTAGATACATTTTATATTTTGCAGAGTTACTCACTCGTTTACCAAATCTCACTTTGGTAGCTGACCTGGGGTTAACTCGGTGGATAGAGCGTTGGATCTGTGATTGCAAGGTCGGGAGTTTGAATGTGGCGTGATGGTGACTGTATTCCGTTGGCTCTGACTGGTGTATCAACGGCTTTGGCTGGTTCCTATGACCTTGTTCTGATGATAATTACACTCCGGTGGCTCTAACTGGTATAGGGAAGGCGTTGCGTGGCTCATATAACCTCTGCGTTGAAAAGGGCCAGAAAACCGAAATCAATCAATCGTTGTGGAACAAAGGCAAGAAACTCATTATAATATAGTTTTATTAAAAAACTATGGAATCCACTCGTTACTATGGAGAAGCTTATTTGATATTCATCCGCATTGAAAATGTCACTGAATTATATTCAAAATGTGCCATATTTTTTAAATTATCTATCTACTCTATAAAAATATATAAATTATAATATAGATAAATCTGCTATAATATATACATTAGGAGGCACTGAACATGTATGCTGTAGAAAATAGCTGGACTTGGCTTTACAATGTGACTTCCTCTCTCAGTGCCGGATGTTTGGCAGACACGCACCGGAGCATGATCAACAATCCAGAGGTCCGCAACTGGCATACAGAGACGGTACTGTGGTCCGAGCTATGGAACCTCTGTGGCGAGCCATGTGTAGACTAATCGCAAATGTTTCATTTTGTACATATATAGCGACCGTTTGACCGTGCAGCGTCATTTTCAATCAAACGGTATGAATGTGGATTGGCAACATTCCAGAGTCGCGACTGGAGCATGGTGAACAATCTCGTGATCTTCGACCTGACAAGTATCAGGGAATTATAAATGAGACATTTTACGCATCAATGAATCGATCAATCAATATCGATCAATCAATATAACCGGTATATCAAAGTATCTGCGTGACACGACTATATATAACCTTGTTATTGAAAAACACTATATATATAACCTTGTTATTGAAAAACGGACAAAACTTGATTATTGAGTTACCCTGTGCCTCCAACTGGTGCAGCACGTAAGTAAGACTATAATTGACAGTAATTAATGAAATCAGACTTAAGTTTATCACCCATATTTGTTTATTTCAATATTTCATGGCAGGGAACCCTTGTTGTCTACTAGAATCGTTTCCATGCATCATAAATAGAGGTTTAACTGAGCTGCAGACTCGGAATGTAGATTACTTTTGGTGGTATACGTGCTGCTTTCAAGGACATTTAATATAATTGGGGATATTTTTGTGTAATGATGCCATTATGGGGTAGATGGGGCTCCTTAGCGCTGCTGTCAGTTACCTTGGTGTGTGTCCTTGAGCAGGTACTTTATCTTGATTGCTCTGTAGCCACCGTGGTCTGCCGAGGGCCATAGGCTGACGTCAGGAAGGGCATCCGGTCACTAAGGGCTACGCCGCCTCTGAAAAGCCCTTGCGTTCGTATGGCACCGCAAGGGGAGTGACAAAATGTTAAGCTACTTCATAGACAACTTCAAGATATTTGCTTGTTATAATCTGAATATATATATAGAATAATGTAATAAATAATCACTATTTTAAATTGCTTGTAATAACCAGGATGATTTAATCATTTAGTGTCTGCGATAGCTGTTATACTTCATATTTAAAACTGTGACCTACGCAATTTTTTGCTGTGAAGACAAATGTGTGATTTCTGTATTAGTGGAAGGATGTAACGGATATGTAATAGATGGCGAACTGAAACAATTTGTGAGGATGAAATATATGTATTTTATAGGAGGAGTCTGCTTGGATTAATAGGCCTACTGATTTAATTGTAATTAACTGTGACTTTAATTAACGTTGGTGATTAGTGGACATTAAGGATTTATCAAATTATTGAGTTTTAAGTTTTTTCGCTACTCTCATTACATTTATAATTAAAATGAGATGTGGCAGCGGTATGTTTGCGATGTTAATGGCATTAATGTGTAGTAGAATTATGAATTCAATAATCACAGTGTGTATATGCTTCTAGAGTCAAAGACAAATTCATTCATGGTACAAATATATAAAGTGACAATTTTCAAAGATCAAATACATATATATCAATTTAAAGTAACCAGCAATAAGCTACATTTTTGACAAATTCCATTCCTATTTGTAGAGTTTTGTTTTCATGTATTGGCCTCATCAAGCCTACTAGTGGTGAGAAAATTAATTGAATAAAACTTAAACCATAACATATTTGTTTTGTTTATTATGACTGTCAGTTTCATGTCTGTAAAGGAGTATATATCAATGTATGCATAATATCTCACCTCATGAATCCTTGACGAGGGGTGAGGAAGAAAATGTTTACCGACAGCCGCATCATTGGTCAAAGCTCCCCACCACCCTTTATCCACAGTTATGACCCTCCAATCTCCATCACCTCCAGCTCTCCTAAAATCCCTCTCAACACAGTCCTTCCATCTCAATCAAGGTATCCCCCTACACCTTCTACCAACATCCACTTGCGACATCGCCATATTCGGCAGTCGCCCACCGTCCATCCGTACAACATGCCCAGCCCACCTTATATGCCACTTATCATCCACTCTGTAAGACTCCTAGTCATCCCAATCTCGAGATCAATTATTTGGACGTAAGTATGTCAAAGTTGGGCGTAAGAAACGCCTGTTTCGGCGTAAAACGAAAATATTGCTTATCACTCCTAGTCATCCAAATCTCCCCTCGGATATCATCGAACCTTCACCTATCCATCCACTTAAATCCCGCGATCCTTCTCATCCAATTATTTTTGCCAACTTGAAGTCGCTGCTGCTGAGCACCAGGCAGAGCCACTGTCTCCAGCCCATAAATACATGCTGGAATAACACATGTAACCAAAACTTTTCCTTTTAATTTCTTTGATATATGCCTATGTCTGACATTTATCCAGGCCAGATCCCCCGACTCTACATTTCTCCAGGCCAGAGCCCCCGACTGGATCCTTTTACGCACCTCCACATCTGACCGCCCATCCCTAGAAATCAATCCCCCAGATACGCAAAACTATCCCTCTGCTTAATACCTCTGTCTGCTAGGGTTATACCCAGCTCCTGTCACTCCATTCCCACTGACAGCACCTCTGTCTTATCCAGACTCATGCGTAACCCATGTCTCTGAAATAAATCCTTCCATTCTATCAGAACCTCCTGCAACTGCCGCTTACTATCCATAACTACTGCTAGGTCATCGGCATATAATATCTTTTTCCATACATTCCTAGTGCTGACTTTTTTCCGTTAATCACCTCAATTACCAATATGAACAGAAGTGGACTTAGCGCACTGCCCTGCCTAAGCCCAATATTATCCCCAAACTCATCAGACATCCCAGAACCAACCAAACCCGACCCTTACTACCTTCATAGAGGTCATCCACCATCCTGACTTCTGCTTCAGGGACACCAATCCACATCAACGTAGACATAACTAAATTCCCTAGGAACACAATTATGCCTTTTGCTCAAATGTGGTGGTAGACAAAATTTGAAAAATAACGGGTTCAATGGACTCGGCTCGACATCGCACAGTATTTTACCAAATTTAGAGTTATTAGTCAACAATAGTCACCCCAACTAAAGTGTATTCATTAAATGTGACACGCCACCATAACAGTAGCATAAAGTATTTTTGATGGAAATTGAGACTATGTATTATTATGGTTATATGAAGAGTTTCATCGCAAAACGCGATATATCCAATTTAGTCGTTTTGTGTAAACGCGTCTTTAGTATCAGATTTTTAATGTAGTTCCTTATAAAAAGTAATGCCAAATGTGCTGTAGTATTTTTTTTCTAATTAATTATTTCTGTATACTTTTTGTGTTATGTTGTGTATTAAAATGAGAGCTATGTACTGGTGGTGCTAACTACAAAATGGCGTTTGTGTTTTGCGATGAAACTCTTCATATGAGGGTCACTGAAATGAAGGTTGATCCGATCGGAATCATGGCATTGATGCACCCGCCTCTGTTCAGGCACGCAACCTGGCGACATAAGATGTGACCAGACCTTGCAAGAAACAGCTCATTGATTGAGCGATTGATGAGCTTTAAATGTCTGTTTAAGTCATGTTGTGGTCGGTTAAAGCTTGTGCTATGTACATACTTTAATCATCTGATCAGGAATCATGGTGTTGAAGGACTCGCCGCACAGGAGACGGGACCGGATCGTTTATGAAAATATATACAAGATTTATTGAGCAACGCAGTTTAGAAAAAGCATATTCAAGAGACAATACATTTATGGAGTGGAAATAGCTGTTTTTGCAACTTATATGGGAGTCACTTCAAACTCTACAAAGGTTGATGCTATCGGGATTATGGCATTGACGCACTTGCCTCCGTTCAGGCATGCAATATGGCTATATGTGAGGCGACACGTGGTGGATTTGTGTTGTTTTTTAATAGACTACAGTCTTCGCTTTATTTCGTTACAAAAATCATAAAATTATGATATTTGAAAGGTGCTCAAAATTGGAAACGGGAATGTACATTGTAACGTAAAATTTAAATAACAATGAACCAAAATCATGCGTTAAAGTTTAATGTTCAAAGTTACCTTCGACAATATTGTCCAATGGTTTTGAGTTCTTAAATGATAATTACAATGATATGATCTTGAATTTTTAACTTCAATAACAAAGTATACTACAAAATTAAAATATGTGATATTTTGAAGAGCGCCCTCAATTTTATGATTTTTCAACAAAAGTTACAATTTTCCCTATTTTCCACCATTTTTTCCAAAATATGATATCGATAATCTGGGAATTGGAAAGTAAACTTGTTGAAAAGAGTCCAACATAAAAAATAATATTTTGACATTAATGACATAAATGTGTTTAAATGGGTCTTTATCCCGAAATGAAAATTGCTGACATAATACCCGGTTGGTCGCGTTGCCTCACATAAGATTTTTCCACAAAAAGTACAATTTACTTGATTTTCTGCCCTTTTCCCCAAAACTGATAATGACAATCATTGCATAAACCTGTTGAAAATGGTTAAATAGGAAAAATAACATTTTGACATAAATTGAATGAATACCTTTATCTCAAAATGAAGGTTGCCGACATAATACAGATTTTTTTGTAGTGTGTCACAAATGTTCAAGACTTTGGGAAAATTAGATCGGCTTTATTTTATGAACCGGCTACTTTATCGTGAATCTTGTTTGGCATGGTTAGATAATATTAACTTCAATGTTCGGTCAAATTACTACTTTTCAATTTTAAATTAATGGTGGGTGAGGGCAGGGGACTTGGTAAGACTGCGAATGCGTCAAACGACCTCATGCATCGGGCGTTAGATATTGTAATGTAGAGAAGTAGCCCCTTTACCCTCTTCACAAAGATCTCCGGTAAATCCCTCCGGACAGGAGCAGACAAAGATGAAGTCAGCAGACGACTGGAAGCACTGTCCACCATTCAGACACGGCTGTGATATACACGGATTCATTTCTGAAATGCACAACAAAATCACAATTAGTAGAGCAATGGAAAAAATACACGCATAATCGGTCGACTGTGCAACGGATATGGAACTGGTACCATGGTAACCAGAGATGGTCATCAGACTCATTAGATGGTCATCAGACTCATTTGATGGTCTGATTAGGTTTCCTGGCCATTTTCAACTACAATATTATACGAGACACCCAAAATCATTGATACGCATGTTATAGAGCGACTGGATTTTGGTCATCGTTACACCGTATTTGACCGTCTCAGTATAATGCACCACTATTCACCGAGGTAAGCTGTCAGAAAAGAACCACTGGAGTGGCACGGTCATCATTCTGTATCCGAAACAGTGTGTAATTCCAAGGGTGTTGGGGAGGTAGTCCACAGGACTACTAACATTTCATATTGGGTAGTCCTTCTGTATTTTTGGTTGCCCTCCTGAGTAGAAACATTAAAATTAACAAGTAGACCATCAAAGTAGTCTGGAAACACTCACAAGAAACATGTGCAAGTACTGTATTGCAGGAAGGCAAGAAAACCAGGCGGAAATATACGTTTTGCAAAGTTACTCTGACCATATATGGTCACTACTCCAACGCTGTATCCACTGAGGTAACCGGTCAGATTGGGTATGCTATATGCATCATCATCATCGGTCCAGTTTTGATCGGTTTTGTCCCCGAAGTTCGGAGGTCGCCGGAATCACCTTACTCTTGCAGCAATCACCCTTACACCATCCAGGCATCTCTTAGCCCAACCTTCCGCAGCTCTTCCTCCACCTGATTCTTCTAGGTGGAGGAGGCGCTGCAATACTCACATAATGTGTAGTACATACGTATTGTGTGTATCGACACATAATAGTAATTCACCAACATACCTAGGTTACAACTTGGTCCTTCAAATCCCACGGGACAGACACAACCAAAGTTGAGGCCACCTTGAGGCACGCAGGTTGCTCCGTTGTTGCAGGGTTCGGCGTCACAGGGGTCAATTTCTGCACAAAAAATCACAAAACGTCAACATTAATGTCAATGATTTCAAGTGATTCGAAATGATTAATTTATTGAAATGGAGATATTATATTATTATAGAAGAACTGTAGCTCCAAAGGACCGTAGTTCTCAAAAATGTATCGGCTGATTAGGTGTCTTGCCCTTTTCAACAAAGTTACACAAGCTTCCAAAAGCCTTTGTAATACTGGAATATAATTGTCATGACTCCGTATTTGAACTGCTTACCCTATAATCACAAGTCCCACGCTCTATCAACTGGTCAGACGAAAACATGTAGGAGTAGACGGAGGATTGTTTGTCATTGTGACACAAAAGCAGTTCATAGACATTGCATTGATTGGTGAATAGCTTTTTATCAGCAGAAAAGACAATGGGTGTACATCCTTATACTTTTAGTGGATATCTTTATTAATTGATATTTGCGGCACCTCTCTATACATCAATATTACAGCGGTTACTCAGTGATGGGTCTGCAACGTGGAGAGCGAGCTGTTATTCGTTGAATAATCCAGACAGAAGTCAAACAACCTATCCCCAAAAGCCGACCTAATAAGTTCAGCATAAATCGGTTGGCGTTTCAACTGGAAATTATCTGTAAAACGGTGGCTCTCATCATACAAACCAGTTGACAATTCGAACAGCATACAGCATTTTTGACGAATGGTGATTTATGGGCTCATTTGTAATACGGATCAATTGTTAATTTGGATTCTTGGCCCTTTTCAACACAGATGTTATTTGAGCCACCAAAAGCCTTTGGCACACCAGTTACAGCTGGGATATAGTATTCAAACTCATGAGCCATAACTCTGATATCACTGGTTTGTCCATCCAATTCATGTACGCCAATCACCAAGCCAGAAGGAATTGTGCACATTAATCACCAAGCCAGAAGGCAGCATGTACGGTTTCGAACATATTTGGTATGGTCCAACCTTAGGATTGGATTAGAACATGGAATATTAAATAGATGGAAAATCAAATAAGAGTAGGTTGCGCTGCACTCTTGCACCATTGTGTCCGGGCGTCGATCCCCGGTCGGACGTGCAAATGGGACGGCCGTGCAACTCGTGTTTTCCCTCTATCCTATTGCCCATTCGTTGCATCACATATCCTTTGGCTAACGTAGTTCCTCTGATGTGAAATGTTGAAGTAAACCAACTATTTCACCAGCCTCTTTTAACAGGAGATAGAAGGTAGGCGATACATTGGCGGATACAAAGTCTGAGAGTAGTGGCTCACCTTGTGCACACGTTGGTCCAGAGAATCCCGGCAGACAATCACAGAAGACATCGAGACCGCCAACAGAAGAGCAGACGGCATCGTTCTCACAGGGACTGCTGTCACACGGATTCACAACTAAAGACAAACGGGGAGAAACAAAATATAACAGTTCAGGTGAATAGCCAAAGAAGGGATAAAAGGGGAGAACACCCCTCCTCATGATCATACTTTTCTGAAAATCATTTAGTGTTTCCCTACGATAAATTAATTCAAATCCAAAATTCACCTTATTCAGGCCTAAATATTGCAAGCCCTTTCGAAAGTCCGACACTTTTCAAATTGAATGAATGAATGAATGAATAGGTTTCCTGACCCTTTTCAACGCAGAGGTTACATGAGCCACCCAAAGCATTTGATATAATACCAGATAGAGCCACTGGAATATAATCAGCATCACTCCGGATTCAAACTCTTGACCTTGCGATCAGAAGTCCAGCGCTCGAATTGAAGCTTTGATTAGATGGTCGATGGACGAAAAACAGTAATTTGGTGAGATTTCAAGGATTCTACCCTCCCTTGAGGAGGATATCACTCACTACGTCAAGACAATCAAGAGAAGACAGCAGACTGCACCGCGTTGCTACTGAAACTACTACCATATGGATTCACAACTTAAGTCAAACAGAATACAATAAAATGTGTGATCCATCACCCCAAAAGTGGGCATTTGTCTGCAAATATGAAAGTCGGTCAAATCGATAAAACAGCGTAATAATCATAAAAAAATATATTCCAAGTTTTTCTCAGGTTTGTTATGTGATAATATATTTTACAAAAACATGGGGAAGAGATTGGGATGACTAGTCTTACGGAGAAGTTGATTAGAAGGCGCATGAGGGTCGACTGGGCATGTGGAATGGATGGATGAAGCGCGGATCCCCAAAATGGAGCGATGTCGCACATGGAAACTGGTAGAAGGGGGTAGGCTGCAAAGTGGTAAGCGCTACACTCTTGCACCACTGCGACCGGGGTTCGATTCCCAGTAGGACGTGCAAATGCGATGGCCATGTCTACAACTTAAGAGGTTTTTCTCCGGATACTCCTCTTGTCCGTGTGTTGGGTCGCAGGGCCATCTGGAAGATTAGCCGTTGGCTAAAGAAGTTACCCTGCCATGAAATATTGAAATAAAAATAGTAGCATATTCCTGCATCAATACATTGTATATACTGGGCAGAAAGCAGGCATGCATATTATATAATACATGTTTGTCTACAGAATTCATCAGGAAAGCTGTGCTGATGAATAGAATAAGAAAACTTGGTGGCACTGTACTGTTCAGGCGAATGTGAATAATGAATATAAAAATTAGTGCCCAAGGTTCCCTAGGATTGACATACTGGTTATCGTTAAAAAACTTGGAATACTGATTTTAGGATACTAGACATTATCAATCCAAATACTGTGGCGACTGAAACAGCCAATCGTTTTCAAGGATTAATGATTACGGTTCCTTACGATCAACACACGTTGGTCCGGTGAAGCCGGAGGTACAGCTGCAGAAGAAGAGCTGGCCGACCAAAGCAAAACATGTGCCACCGTTATCACATGGGTTCACATCACACGGGTTCACATCTGAATTTAAGAAATAAAAGAAACGGAAGGGTTAATATGTCTTGAATAATATTTCATATTCAAATCATTCAAAGCTGGACAACATTTTTGAATATAGGCCAACACAACCGATGTGAAGTCATCATTGAAGTCATCGTTAGGTTTGCTCCCATTTCGGTGGTTGCCTTTAAGCATTGTAAAATTACATAAGCCTGTCAGGGCAATTATTACTACACCACAAACAATTCACATCGCAGTTACTGTGAATCACACACATCGCAACAGTAAACTCTAGAACGATGCATAAATGACCTCATTGAAAATGTGTCCAAAAGTGATATCCAGAGCACGTCATATAAATCACAATCCAATTTACATCTATTATGTGTATAAAACTGATATCCAGAGCACGTCCTATAAATCACAATCCAATTTACATCATTATGTGTATAAAACTGATATCCAGAGCACATCATAGAAATCACAATCCAATTTACATCATTATGTGTCTAAAACTGATATCCAGAGCATGTCATATAAATCACAATCCAATTTACATCATTATGTGTCTAAAACTGATATCCAGAGCACGTCATATAAATCACAATCCAATTTACATCATTATGTGTCTAAAACTGATATCCAGAGCACGTCATATAAATCACAAT